>CM064552.1:24333897-24541397 GCA_032716605.1 Paralithodes platypus | reverse complement strand
GGTTCTCCCTAAATTACAGGCTGGCTATCGCACGTCAGGAATGTATCGACACCTAATTGTCACGAAAGGTCTTAATATTGTCTAAGGAATGGGTGCAAAAGTCTATATAATCGCCAAACTAATGGGGCTAATGTCTTAAACTCTCAAAGCTAATAATGTTAAACATGCGTGACAAAGGGAAAAAAAAAAAAAATCCCTTAAGTAGGACGTGTAGGAGTTGAAATCGATTAATACTAGATCAACTTCTTTGTTCAAATTTAAACTCTATATATTTCAATCATACAACCAGTGGGTTTCCTAAAAATGTTTTAAGAATAATGAAACGTGCACCCCTTGAGTATTGTGACGCATTTTGACAGTTTATTATGGCTATTACTAGACGATTTCATTAAGTATAGGAGGGATCTGCGAGAGTCAAAAGGTTAATTGAAATAAATTCTACACCTTTGACTGGTAGAGGTCTTTCGTGATCTGTATAATATCGCCTACATTAATAAAAGCCAGGAGAAACAGTTAAAGCGCGTCATAATCCTCAACAGGTTAAGACATAAGGTAGTATTTTCCTTTTGCATACGTAATTGCAGCGAGTACCACGTTATTCAGGTTCATAGCTTGGGCATATTACTTATTAGCAAGGCAGCCCCAGTATTGATTAACCCTTTCAGTGCGGTGACTTAAATTTCATAATATTCTGACTGTCTTGGTGGTATAATGGTTAGAGTGATTGAAATAAGTATGTGGTAACCTACATTTGAATCCCGGTAGGATCACATGCTTTCAATAATTGCATTGGGAGGTGTTTGGTGTATGGAGTGAAATTAATAAAAATTAGATTACCATTAACCGATATTCTTTGGCTGATGATCGTCCTCTAGGACTCAAAAGGATGAATGCGATTTCAAAAACCCTCTTAATTATAAAAGTCCTTCTTAAACTGCAATACATCGTCTATTTTTAGTCAGAATAAAAGGCAAAAAGGCGTCGTCGTCCTGAAGGGGTTATTTAACCCTTACAAGATACGATGACGCATTTATTTTATGTTTTCTGGTTTTTGTTGGACGATTTTATTCAGATTAGGAGGGGTATATGGAAGTCAGAGGAATAATTAAGACTGTCTTTACCCAAATATTTCCCACAGATCCTTCCTAACTTGTATAAAATCGCCTAATGATAGCCCAAGTATAGATCAATTAACCCTTAGAAGATACGATGACGCTTTTTTCGGTTTTCTGGCTTTTGATAGACGATTTTATTCAAATTAGGAAGGGTATATGGAAGTCAGAGGATTATTGAGGTAGTCTTTACCCTAATAATGCCCACAGATCCTTTCTAAATTGTAGAAGGTCGTCTAATGATAGCCGAAATGTACTGTCAAAATGCGTCGTAAACTTTTAAGGGTTAGGTGACGGTACTCTACAATCAGTCCTTGTCAAACTCCAACTTTCATCTCAGGCCTCAACTTTGGTTAATTACGATTGATTTTCATTTAATTCAGGCCAGAAAATAAAGTTAAATTTACATGTCAGAATGAAGGACTTAATAATATCAATAAACATGCTATTTTAATGTAATCTTTTCTGAGAGAATATCATCCATAAGTATTATATTAAGGGGACACTGACTGCTCTTTTGGCCTATACATTCATTCATTCATAAATTCTTAGTTTTCTCGCTAGACATCCATCAAACTTAGAAAAACATCCCTTAGGTGTCCCCCCCTCAAGATAAACTTGTAGATTTTTCATAGAAAAATTTCCCGGCCGGTGCCGGTTCCTCTTACAATTACAGGTTCGCTATCGCTCGCCAGGAAAAAATCGACACCTAAATGGCACGATAGGTCTTAAATTATATATTGAAATGGGACGAAAGGTCTTAAAATCGCCAAACAAATGGGCCGAACGTCTACAAATCTCAAAACTAATGGGACTAAACACCAGGGAGAAAGGGGACCAGAAAAACGACCGTCTCCCCTTAAAGGACAAGAAAAGGGTTGTACTAGTTTATATAAAGTGTCAAAGAGCTCAATTACAATTATCGTT
This sequence comes from Paralithodes platypus, assembly GCA_032716605.1. Taxonomy (NCBI): domain Eukaryota; kingdom Metazoa; phylum Arthropoda; class Malacostraca; order Decapoda; family Lithodidae; genus Paralithodes; species Paralithodes platypus. Next base: position 24,539,358 of record CM064552.1, on the reverse strand, counting down.
TGAAGTGACTGCATAGCTTCCTCTCACGTTATTAGCGTTATAATAAGGCGGGTAATAGCTTAATTAGCCTGCTAGCACCCTGCAAATTTGGAAAATCTACGTTCGTTAACTCTTTGAAGATTATTACGCTTTTTTGATAGTTTATTCTGGCTATCATTTGACTATTTTATTCAGCTTAGGAAGGATCTCTAGGAAATGAAAGGGTAAAGCTTATCTCATATACCCCTCTGACTTCCATATGCCCTTCCAAATCAAAATTAAAGCGTCTAATAATAGCAAGAAAAACAAATGCATGACCGGATCTAGAAAGGGTTAACTAGTACTCTCTTTCAACACTGTATTTTATTTGATCGACACATTTTGGGTGGCATGGAAGTAAAGAGTTTGAAAGGTGGAGGAGCGTATATCGTCCTTGATAGGAATATTAGGGTTGAGATACCTACAGTAGTTGATTTAGTCAAATTAATCGTCACATATATAGATAACACACACACAACTATAAATACAATATATATACATATATATATATATATATATATATATATATATATATATATATATATATATATATACAGTATACATTATAGTGTATATATACAGTATTTAATCAGTATACATATATAGTTTACATTATCCTATTCCCATTATTCTCTTTTCCATCTTTGGGACTCTGGCACATGACCTAGTATACCAGTGAACATTGTTGATTTGTTTGTTTTTTGGTCTGTATATTTATCTAATAATATATTTTCGAGTTCCCTCGCTAAACCTCCATCAAACTCAAAACTACACCCCCTAGACACCCTTTCAAGATAAATTTGTAAATTTGTTAGTAGAAAAATGTCCCGGCTTAAGGGTGGTTCCTTCTAAAATTACAGGCTCGCTATCACTCGCCAGGAGAAACTCGACACCTAAATGGCACGAAAGATCCTAATATTGACAAAGAGGGAGAAAGGGGTCCAGAAAAAGAAACTACCTGCCCCTTGTGATAACAAAAGCACGACATGTTGGTGGTTGTGTGGGCGCTGTTTACTGAAGGGTTCCTCTAGGAGCAAGGGCACGGCTGAGATAAAGCAAGTTGCGAGAGAGAGAGAGAGAGAGAGAGAGAGAGCGAGAGCGAGACATAATTTATCGAGAATACATAGACTAGCTTACATGCCAATAGATTTTGGTTCTATTCCAGGAAAATACTATACAGTAGGTACGAAGAGATAGGAAGTACCGATTGTTTTTTTAAATTCTAAGGTACGAATATAAGGTAATTTTGTTTTAAACAGCTGCTATAATGAGGTGTTTGAGTAGCTATGAGGTTATACAATTTACAATGTCACAGAGAGGACTTCATAGGCACACACAGACACACACACACAAATATTATACACAACAATCTCACAACCCCCCCCCCCCCCCACACACACACACAGGTGTGGTGGAGTGATCTTGCCACTGGACGTAATCCAATGGATCCGGGTTCGAATCCCGATATATCAATGGGAAGATATTATTGGGATGGAATTTGTGCTGTACCTAGTATCAGTGCATTACCACAAAGCCCACCGAAACGCCATTTATATACCCTCATTGGGTACTTATTACCGAAACTACCACTAATTATTTCTCAATATTTGAAGGCTAATATAGAATAAGGATGTTGCAAAGATCATATAAAAATGTGTTTCAACCTCCGGAGATACATTTTATGTGTACTATATACAGTATTGTAAAAACAAAAAATCTCCCTATAACTCTCCCTATTGAAGGCAGTGAAACTCTTATTAAGCCCCCCTACTGTTAAAATAGATGCTGATTTCAATAAATCATGGGGCGGGTGAGGGGGGCAAAGCCCTCCCCCTCAACCCATTATGTATCCAAAGGCAAACAAAATTGTATGTTTACTCTGAAAATTACTTACATCTGAGTGTTTTAAGATCGTTGGATAATGGGAGAAATAACATTTTCCGGGGATTGTAACTAATTTCAATTACTGTATAATGATGAAGGAAAAAAGAAAAACCATGGGAAAATAAGTGGTAGTTTCGGTTATATTTTCCCCTCATTGTTCCCTGATTAAATAGCACTACATGAATATTCCCATATTTAAAATATGCTACAGGGGGACAATGACTAGTGAGTTAATTGCTCAATAGGTGGCGTTCTGAGAGTGAGGGTCTGAGTCTAGGAGGTAGGACAGTGAAACACTGGAGTGAGGCGGCTTCAGAGATGGGGCTGCTTCGAGCCATGAGTGAGAAACAGAGCCCCACGCATCTTGCAAAGGCAAGGTGGCAGGGGCTGGATGCAACTAAAAGTGCTTTAAATGTCTGTCCCCCTAGACTGGAACGAGACCTCACAGGCTTCTTCACCGTTCAATGCATAACGGTTGAATGTACAGGCTCTCAGCCTATGTCCGAGAGGAAGTAGTTGGAATATAGAAAGAAAAAAAAAGCACACACAACACACTCTCTCACACATCCACAACCACACAAACAATGCTCTCACACACCCACAACGCACAGTTTGTATCTCATACTCTCTCCCTCACACACACAAATATATAATTATATCTCCTAAATGAGAGTTGAGATGGCACAAGACACGGGGGCTTCAAATTGGCTCACATCATTACCAATAAAGGAGAAAGGCTTCAGCTTAAATAAACAAGAATTCAATGATGCTGTAGCCTTGAGGTATGGGTGGCCAGTTTCGAACCTGCCGCTGAAATGTGCATGCGGTGAAATAAACAACCCAGACCACTGTATGACCTGTAAGAAAGGAGGATTCATCTGTATCCGGCATGATGAAGTACGAGACATCACTGCACTAATGCTGGATGAGGTGTGCCATGATGTCAGAATCGAACCGGAACTTCTGCCTATGGACGGACAGCGCTTGGCCCACAATACTGCAAATACTTCAAATGAAGCAAGAGTTGGACGTAAGTGCTTGAGGTTTTTGGACGAGGGGACAACAGGGTTTTTTCGACATCAGAATCTTCAACCCAAGAGCACAAACATATCGTGAGCGAGGACACAAGGCGGCATACTTGAAAAACGAAAGTGAGAAAAAACGCGCTTATGAAGAAAGAATTTTGAACAGGGATCAAGGAAGCTTTACTCCTCTGGTCTTCTCATCGTCGGGAGGTATGGGACCTTCTGCAAGTGTCTTCTATGCCAGATTAGCTGAACAAATATCGGAGATAAAACGCCAGCATAGAAGCCAAGTCATAACTTGGATGAGATGCCGGCTCTCTCTCTCTCTTCTCAGGTCTGCACTCCTATGTCTCAGGGGTACAAGGTCCTCCACGCTACAGAGGACAAGAGTGAGAAACTTGGACTTTGAAATGGTCGTGGCGGAGGGACGAATTGGGGAACAACTAGGTTGATTGTAGGGAGGTACTGGTACAATAAGATAAACTACAATGTAACTAGAATAAGATAGATTGTACACCACTTTGTAACTGTCACCTTAATACAAAAAAAAAAAAAAAAAAAAAAAAAAAAAACATGCTTACATTACTGAAATGTTTGTGGACATGCAGTAAGGCAAGTAATGGTCACTCTTCTGTAAATCTAAAATGGCTTACTTAAGAATGGGAAAGGGGTGGGACTTTTTTTTTTTTTTTTTTTTTTTTTAAATAAATTATATCTCTGTCTCTCTCTCTCTCTCTCTCTCTCTCTCTCTCTCTCTCTCTCACACACACACTCACACACAGCTCTACAGTATGTATCTCGTTGTAATAGAACAGTCAACACATCGCAAAACAACCTACTGCCCCCAGCTTCCTAGAAATGATAAGAACATTTCAGTCATTACTCAATATTAGCTCTTGTAAACAGACAAACATATTCGCCACAAGGTCCACTTATTAAGGGGGATCATTATTTATTTATATACTTGTTTAATTATATATTTATTTAGTTAACGATTTAGTTATTTATATATTTATGTATTAATTTATTTGTGTTTATATACTGTATATAATTATTTTATAATATATCAGTTTCCTCATCAGACCTCTAGCAAGCTTTAAACAATAGATAAACATACAAAAAATACGATCCCCTTTCGAGATAAATTTGTACATTGTTTGTTCCTCCTCTACTGCAGGTTTGTTATCGTTCACCAGGTAAAAAAGCGAAACCTAAATGTGCTGTTAAAAGTCTTAATATTGGCAAAGTAATGGGGTGACAGGTCTTAAAATACCTAAGCTAATGGGGCGAAAGTCTTAGAATCTCCAAACTAATATGGCTAAATATGAAGAAGGAGATTCAGAAAAAAACAAAAACCTCCCCTTAATTCATGAAACAGTCTCGCTCAAATAATTGGAAAATAATGAGATTTATAGAAGCAATGGTTAATATCAGATGATTTTATGCAGATTAAGAAGGACCTATGTTAGTTAGAGGGTTTATTGAGATCGAATGTACCCATTTGAGTCGTAGAGGTAGACTATAAACTATAGAAAATCGTCTAATGGTAACCAGAATATGATGAAAATTACATACTGACGGTAAAGGGGTTATAAAGGGGTACAAAGGAAATCAAGCAACAACAGGTCTAGTGACCCCTCTAGGCTGTTTGTCCTCCAAAACACTGAGGATCAAGTGTCCGAACAGTGGTTTAGAGTGGGTAAGGGAAAATTGGGAAGGGAACTACTGCCCTGGAACTAATGTCCGTGGCAGGATTAGAAAGTTAGTAGGGGACAGATGGGTTAGTAACATAACACAGTTATAAGTGATCTTTCGTATATCTGGGAAAATGAGAGTAACGTCTTAGTAATATATATACGCAATAATCCTTGATGAATCTGAGGGAGGAATAAAATAAAGTTATTCATTTACAAACTGAGTCAGTCACGGGTTTGAGGCAAGATATTTGTCTAGGCGAAGTTAAAGAATCAACGGTGCTGCAGTCTATAACGTCTCGAGGAAGCCCATTCCACAAGTTGACAACTCAATTGAAGAAGAAATTCTTAGATTCGTGTGAGTTAAAAGCTTTACCAATAATTTTGCAACCGTTTCCCTCCATGTAATTAGATTGGTCGATAGTGAAGTACTTACTACAGTTCATATTGACGATGCCTTTGATGATTTTGAACACTTGAAATAAGTCGCCTCTTAATCTGCACTGGGTTAAAGGAAATAGATTTAATTCCTTAAGACGCTCCTCGTATGGTTTGTTCTTTAGGCTAAGTATAATTTTGGTAACTCTACGTTTGAACTCGTTCTAGCTTGTCTATATCTGTTTGGTAATAAGGGCACCAGGATTGAACGCAGTATTCCAGCAGAGGGCGGACTAAGGAATTGTAAAGAGATAGGATAAGTTCTTTGGACTTATGCTCAGATGACCTGCCTTTAAAGCCAATTATTTTGTTTGCCTTCTTAACAATTGCTGAACATTGTTGACTCGGTTTTAGGTTACTTGATATTGTTACTCCCAGATAGGTTTCTCTGTCTACACTCTTAAGCTGAGTATCATTCATCGAATAGTTTGCTTTCTCATTTCGGTAGCCGATATGTAGTACTTTACATTTATCCTCATTGAAACTCATTTGCCAAGTTTGGGCCCAACATGACAACTTATCTAGATTGAGTTGCATATTGTCAACACGTTCTTTTGACAGTACGCTATTTGCAATTTTTGTATCGTCAGCAAACTTTGAGGTTGTACAGGTGAGACCCTCATCTATGTCGTTGATGTAAATTAGAAAGAGAATTGGTCCCAGTACCGAACCCTTGGGTAACCTGCTACTTACATTGGTCCATTTAGATGCCTTACCGTTTATGACTACTCTTTGCTTTCTGTCGCTGAGCCAATTTTCTATCCATTTCAACACACCATCTTGTATTCCATGCGCTTTTAGTTTTAGCAGTAAACGATTGTGGGGAACTTTGTCAAAGGCCTTTTGAAAATCAAGGTATATACTATCTACAGCTTTACTCTCATCATAGAGGTTGAGGATATAGTGGAAGAAGTCTAAGAGGTTTGTTAAGCAGGAATGTTTGCTACGAAAGCCGAAAGCCGTGTTGAGTATCTTTAAGTATGCCATTTTCCTTAAGTGATTTACGAGTCTGTTTTATGAGTGTTTCTAGCATTTTATATACACCTGAGGTCAAGCTAATTGGCCGATAGTTACTGGGTAGGTATTTGCTGCCTTTTTTTTAATATCGGTGTTACGTTGGCTAGCTTCCACTGATCAGACATAGTTCCAGACTGCAAGGATTTATTGAATATCAATGTCAGTGGTTTGGAGAGCTCATCCATAGCTTCCTTTAGAACTCTAGGTGAGATTGTATCAGGTCTGGGCAATTAATTTACCTTGAGTTTATCAAAACATTTCAATACTTCTCTCTCTGTATTAGTGATAGAGCTGGGAACACCAGAATTATCAATTTGAATCGGCGATGCTGGAGGGGATATCACTGAGGTCTTCTGTTGTACAAACTGATGCAAAGAAGGTATTGAGGGCATTACTCATTTGTACTTCGTCTTTGGTGTATTCTCCATTTTCATCGACTAATGGTCCAACAGTTGAAGTAACTACTTTTTTCTTTCTGATATTAAAGTAGATAAGACCTCCGCCAATCACTGCGCTCCCTTTTATTTGCTTGCACAGCCAGCTGAGTTTGACGGCTCACGGCTGCAACGTGTCACACCTTGCCCACCAGCCAATCAGCGGCCTCCATTATCGGAGCGCGAAGCTGGACTTCTTTCTCCACCCCAAAAGTCACTCTCTTTCTCTTCCCGAGGAGTTCCTTCTGATTATCCACTAACTAATACCTCGGTGCCAGCCCTGTACTCCCGTAAGCCGCCAAAAGAGATTTATAATCAGCTTCCTGGGACTTATTTTGAAGAGAGGAAAGAGGAGGAAGCAAGAATTCAGAGCGAGCGTGCCACCACGCGTGCCCGCCAGCCAATTAGAGCCCGGGAGAGCGGGGGGCATGAATATAAAGGCTGCCGCGCACGGGCCACTGGGGTCACTCACCCCTCGGAACTCGCCGGGTTACCACACTGCAACCCGCTTGCTCTCTCTCGCCCGGGCATAAAGGGGAACCAGGAACCCACCTTTCCAGTTACCCTGCCCTCAACTAAAGCCACAACACAGACCACCCCTGACCTCTTCGCACTTTCGCCCACTCGGAGGATGCACCATCAGTATCCTGCCGCCTGTCGTCACGTCGCTAGTCTGCACACATACAGTCAAGCGCTTCAAGAGGGACGACAGAAGGTGGACAGAAGCGAGGACTTCCAGAAGAGCTACTGGCCAGCTCTGAGGTGGTAAAGCACAGTTCCAGACACACGCACACCTGATCCAGCATACCAGAATATATTTGTTTAAGGACCCATATTGGGCCCGCATACGATAAAGGAAGAAAGAGAGTTGTTGTTGACTAACCTGGTGGTTCCCATAAAAATTGATGTGTCCTAGGAAAAAGAATTTCGACTTACCTGAATACATAAAGATGATGATGTGTTATTAATTAGTTATTTTTGTTAGCAACGGCGCCATGCCAAAAGAGTTATTATATAGGATCTGATAGGAGAGTTTAAAGAATAAAGAGTAAAAGTAAAGAGGGGAGGGAAAGAATTCTTCTGTTAATAAATAAGGCAACCAATAAGTTAAAGGGGGAAACAGTTATTTAGTTGCCTGATAGATTAGCTATAGCTAGGGAAGGACACTAGTCCATATGAATCATTCATTAAGTTGTGTAAAAGGAAACTGTGGAGAAGGACACTAGTCCAATGTTAATTACGTGATTATTAAGTTTAAAAGGGGCGCTGTGTTCATAGAACCGAGAGACTCCTGGAGGTAGTCTGGGAAAAGTGTTAGGGGTGCCCGTATAAATGAGAATTCCTCAGAAGGCATGTAAAGGGGTCTAAACGGGAAGCTATTCCGTGTATGCGTTTTGAGGCACGGTTCATCTTTTGTTAGAATGATTATTGATTAAGGTGAAAGGTAACATAGCGTGTTTGTAATAGGGTTACATGAGGGTAAATTCGAAAGGTGTCATTGAGATAAATATTGTCAACCTATATTGTGAAGTAACTGGGTGACGGAACCCAATAGTGTCATTGAGGTAAAGATTGTAAACTTATATTGTTGAAGTAACTGAGTGACGGAACCCATATTATATGTGAGAGAGAACTTGTAATCTCAGTCGGTAATTTGTACGATTGTATGTCCTTGTTGAGGTACTTGTGTAGTAACGACGGTTGTGTCAAAGGAGTAAATAGATTCTATGTATTGAGGAAATAGATTATATGTGTAATAGCCTTGGTATTGAGAAAGGATACAGAAGGCTCAGTAAACGTGGGAAAATCTCAAGAGTAGAGGAAAGAATATCACTTTTGTTTTAGTTAGGCAAAGAGCAAACGTTTCATTAGGCCCTGGTCTCAATAAAAGACACAGCAGGGATTCGATTTATTTATTTAGGATTAATCACTAGTAACGGGTCGTAGGATCGAAACCTACTTGAGTCAATACCTGAATAGCGGGGATTCAGTTAGGGAGTAACGGGAACTTTAGGGGTCCAAAGTGCAACCTAGCATGAATCGACGTAAGATTCAATCCGCGTCTTGAACTCATCTCGGCCCGAGCCAAGAACCTATTATTAGAGTAGTTAGGAAGTCTGTTAAATAAAATATACGAACTTCTATATAACTGTCGAATTATCCCCCATAGTAGTAGTAGCATAGCAGAATTAACATTAAATACTACAGATATAACTATAGAATTCTTTCGGGTTTGTATTACTTTGATTCACAACATGTAACTCCAGGGTCTTTTCACTTTGTTTAATTAGCTTTTTGGCTTTGCGGCGTAGTTCTACAAATTTCACCCGTTCTTCGTCATTTTCTGAGGATTTTAATCTATCATTAGCAATCTTTTTAGCAAGCAAACTATAGGTTAACTCCTTTAGAACGATGACGTAGTTGTTTGTCCTACTCGGGTTACCATTAGACGACTTTCTTTAGGGTTTAATCTACTTTGATGACTTAAAGGGGTAAGTACTACTGTATATTAATAAACCACCTGAATTAGATACGTCCCTCTTAAACTATAAAATCTAACTTTACCCATAATAAACGGTAAAATATAGGTTTGAGTCCCGGAGGGAAGAATGAAACCTAATATTTAATAGTGGCCCCGAAATCATTGACGATATGCCTATTAGTATAATAGTCCTCTTTCAAGCACCCGCGGTCAGCGTGTTTGAAAACCCCGCCGCAGGGAGAAAGAGTCCTCATCATAAGTGTAACGCTAATTCTCTTATGGAATCGTCTTTATGATTGGGTACTCACTACGAAAAAACTTCGTAAAAAATAGAAAATGAAAATAACTTAAATTTTGTTATATTAAGGGTTTCCAGATCGTGGATGTCTTTATGTGGATTCTAGCCCAGAAGCTGAACCAAGCGTCTCCATACTTCCTTCAATGATATATCAAGACTAAACTTAAGACATCAAACGAATGGGAATGATTTCGGGGCCTCTACTAAATATTAGGTTTTCATTCTTCCCTCCAGGACTCAAACCTATAATTTATTAGTAGCCCCTCCATCATTGACGATTTGCCTGATATCTCAAGACTGGAGGGGGACATTCGTGACAATATCAAACCACCAACACATACCTATAGGCAGAGAAAAAGATCCATATAACAAAACTTAAATCTTTTATTGCTTACATACAATAAAAATAGAAAACTTGGAAAGAGAGCAGTGCGTTACTTCGAAGATCTGCTTACAAAAAGACCATGCAGGTACAAAATGGAAAAGAATATCACATCGAGATTCAAATAGATTACGAGAACAAACTTCTATTCTTTTTGGACATCGTACAGGGCACACCTAGATCGAAACGATCTTATTACGTGACGCTACTGAAATTGCACATGTCATATTATTGTACAATTCATACTTAATCATCTATAGTTGTAACTATGATATAATTATTTATTCATAAAATATAAAATTAAAATCAAATTAGAGCGCTGTTAAGACAGCTCGACTACTCATGTTTCACAGCTTGTGATTTTAATCATATAGTCCGGCGGAAGGTCTCGAGGTCCTGATCTCTCCGGAACCCCCCTCCTTTCTTCTTTACCCTGAAGATTAACCTTCAGTAGCTTATGACTAAGTAGACCCGCCGCTGAACAAACATAAGGCAGTTTTGGGTATCCTACCGTCATATCGCCATACTGCCTCACCAGAAAGGGATGGGGTCTCACAACCAAAGTAAATTGGTGGCAACTCTAGGTGAGTTTAGCGTAATTTTCATTTAACTGGTCTTTGGGTCGTGGGCTCTGCCTTCTACTACCCTGTCATAATTCTAACGGCTATGAAGCCCCAGCCCTCCTCTGCGAAGAAAGTATTGCAAATACATATCTCGAGAGGTCCTTTGCCAAACAGGGGGGGCTAAAGAATCCTTGGAGATGATCAGTGCCGGCAATAGGTCTAAGGGTTTGGAATGTATGAAGGCTTCTGAAACGCCGGGGCCATGACAAGTAGTAATACCAATAGCATTATTGGGAGATTGTGCCCCGCCTAGGTCCTTCTAAAATTAATACAAGCGTCAGCCTCTGGTAGTGAGCTCTGGTCTCCTGTGACATGTAGCTCAACTATAAGGCCCAAAACTTTCTAGATAAAGTCAAAGATATGATGCAAGATAAAGCTTGCGCTACACGAAGTGACAGAGGTTTGGCTAGTGGCCTTTCGGATTGAGCTAACGTCAGGAAGGAACCAAACGAAAAACTTTCACTCACGAACCCTTTGTCTTCCCCCGACGGTATGTGTAGCTATGAAAAGTCGACAACCGGTGTGGGTGGGGTTCGGATGATGGTGCTAAGGTTGGAGGGGTGAATATAAATCGTAACTGGACATGCCCTAACAAATTCAAGTATTTAACCATTAAAAACACTGAATTGTTCGGTCGTGCCCGATGAATTTATTGATCTAATGATCGAAAAGGTTGTCTGGTAAACTTATAAGGGAAGTAATGACTTATGAATGGCATTTTTTCTCTCCGGTTATAAAATAGAAGATTGAATATCGAACCGCCCATATCAGCAGGGTCTCCGTGCTGTCAATCATAGCTAAACCGGAAATAATCTCTAAAGAGATTACCGCATGTCCTTCAATCGCCGGAGCCCTTCCCACCTCGTGAGGTTTGTGACTTCACCCCCGTAATTCCGTGGTTTGTAAACTACGTGATAACTGAGGGGAGCGTTGGTAAGAGGAAACCAATAAGAGAACTCCTCGTTACACCTACCTATGTTCACCTATGTGGAGTTCGCCACTCTTGCTAGTGGCACCGAAGAGCGCACCGCCCTTCGTCGTTGTTTGAGAATTGGTGCAGCAGACTTTCGAAGAGATGGAGCACACCCTTGTGAAGATGGGCTCGTCTGGCACTTTTTGTAGCTCGACATCGAGAGCTCTCTTGAAGCTGTCTAACGAGACACCTCTCATGTCTCTCACTCACCGCGGGAGTTTGTTGAAGAGACGTGCTCCTCTATGTGATAACCAGCCCTCTCGCAGAGAGCCCATAGGCCCCCCCCCCCCCCCCCCCCCGATTTATCATCTTGGGGATCTCGCATTCCCAGCCTCTCCTATCATTGAATTTCATTGCTATTGGTGTATGTAGATTTGGTACAATACCCTCTGCGATTTTCCACGTATATATTATTAAGTGTCGTTCCCTTCTTCGTTCCAACGAATATAGTTGGAGTGATTTTAAGCGATCCCAATAGTGTAACTGTTTTACTGAGTTTATATGCGAGGTGAAGTTCGTTGTACACTTTCTAAGTCATTAATTTCACCTAATTTGTATGGGGATGTTAATACGTTACAGTATTCTAGTCGCGGTAGCACCAGGGATTTGAAGAGTGTTATCATAGGCAATTCACCGGGAGTTCTAAATTTTCGTAGAATCCAACCTATTAGCCGTTTCGCATCTGCAACTTTGACCTGGTTATGTTCTTTGAATCCCATATTTTCAGACATTATCACCCCAAGGTCTTTCACATTGTCTTTACGTTCTATTATGCGATTGGATTCTGTTATGTAACTTGTGCTCTCTTTAACGAAATCCTTATCTCCGTATCGTATTAATTGAAATTTGTCTTCATTAAACTGCATGTATTTTCCCTGGTCCACTGGAACACCTCATTTATGTCCTCTTGCAGCCGGCCCGTGTCTTCCTGTGTCTTTACTATCATACTCAGTTTGGTGTCATCCGCAAAGGAGGATACTGTACTGTGTCTTATGTTGGCATCTATGTCACTTATTAGAATGAGGAAAAGAAGGGGCGCTAGTACTGTTCCTTGGGGAACTGAGCTTTTGACGTCTGAAGGTTCAGATGCTACTTGGCTTACTGCTACTGATTGTTTTCGGTTCACGAGAAAGTTGTATATCCACCTTCCGATTTTACCTGTTATCCCTTTTGCTTTACGTTTGTGTGCAATAATACCGTGATCACATTTATCAAATGCCTTAGCAAAATCGGTCCACGTTTTTCTTTTATTCTAGGGATTTAAGAATTCTGTCGTAGTGTTCCAATAGTTGCGAGAGACACGATCTTCCTGCTCTGAACCCATGTTGACCAGTGTTCTGTAGTTCATTTTTTCCATAAATGTTGAGATTTTGCCTCGCAGGAGTCGCTCGAAAATTTTAATGATGTGGGAAGTCAGAGCTACTGGGCGATAGTTTTTTGGTAGTGCTTTACTCCCTCCTTTATGCAAAGGGGCAATTATTGCGTTTTTCAAACTATCCGGTATTTCTCCAGTGTCTAGACTCCTCCACATTATAGCCAGGGGTTTTGAGAGGTTTTCCTTACATTTCTTTATTAGGATTGAACTCCACGAGTCCGGGCCTGGTGCCGAGTGGGATGGCATGTTGGCGATGGCTTCTGCTATATCTTTTGGTCCGAAATTAATGTCCAGAATCTGGGGAGTTTCCGTGGGGGGATTATTCATGAAAAATTCATTTTGGTCTCTGATTGCTTTTGTTTCGTCAGGCTTACTGAAGGCTTTTTCATACTGTAGATGTAATAGTTCACTCATTTCCTTTTTGTCCCCTGTGAATGACCCATCATCTTTACTTAGTGGGCCGATGTTTGATGTGGTTTTAGTTTTATGTTTAGCGTATGAAAAGAAATACTTGGAGTTTTCCTTTATGCTTGCAATAGCTTTGCTCTCCTCTTCTATTTGTTGCAGCTCATAGGAGATTCTTAGTCGTTGTTCAATTTCCACAATTTCTCTATCTATTTGGATCTTTTGTCTTTCCTGTAGACTTTGTTGTGTGCGTCTCTGTGTTAGTAATTTTCTTCTTCTGTACAGCTTCCTTCTTTCCCATTCTTGTTTCCTTCTTCGTCTTGTTTGTCTTTCTGGTATGTGGTGGCTACAGATCTGGGTCATGGTTTCCGTTAATAGGACTAGGCATTCTGATGGTGTCCGGTTGTTCATTAAATCTTCCCAGTCTATTTCCTCCATTTCTTTGTTTACCTCTTCCCACCTAATATTTTTACTATTGAAGTTAAATTTGCTGAATGGACCAGTTTTTGGTCTAGTTTCTAAGGTGTTCTGTACACATGCTAGGATTGTTTTGATCTCAATTAGGGGTAGGTAGGTAGTAGGGGTAGGCAGCCCCACCCAGGGAAGTACTACCGCCAAGGTTTCGGGAGACTCAGGGAATAGCCTGAATTCCATTTTCTCTCCCAGGCCTTGGTAGCTGGATACATATCTTTCTGCCTCACACATCAGGGGTATCAGGAAAACCCTCTTTTTATAACATACACATCCAACTTCACGACATTGCCCTACATCGCTATCCTCTATCCATAAAACACTACTCTTCCCACTACATATCATACATGTAACACCATACACCTTACCCAATAAATATGGCAGTACAATTGTTAAGAGCAAACCTGGTGGTCCCTCGGATATCCACCCCCGGTAGGGTTGGGTCATTGACACAGGGCCCTCCCGGTCGTCATCATGCGACTGTGTCAAGAGCATTGCAACGTCCCAAAGCTGCTCGTCGGTGCAGCTTTTTCTTTAGCAATATAAGGGGACTTCACTCTAACATCAATTCTGTACATCAATTTCTTTAAGCAGAATCCCCTACTCTCCTTTTTTTGACAGAGACTCAAGTAACATCCACATCTGACACGTCTAGATTTAATTTTCCAGGTTATCAACTGCTCCAAAATTTCAGACCTAAAGGAGGTGTATGTTGCTTCGCAAAATCTGAAATTGCCCTGGAGGAGGTTACTAGTTTCAATTGTCCCTATTTTGATTATTCTATATACAAATTAATTTCTGCTGGTAAATTTAAATACATATATTGCATCTACCGTTCCCCAAATACTCCTCCAGAGCAAAGTCTTTTTGATTCTCTGTCCTCACAACTCAGTGTCCTCAACTTAAATGCTTCTTCTGAAATCACTGTGTTGGGTGATTTTAATGTCCATAATGTTGAAGGGCTCACTCATTCAGCCAGGACTGATGATGCTGGTCTTGAATGTGAGCTATTTGCAGACTCATTTAATCTCACTAAACTAGTCAACCAACCCACCCGTGTACCAGATAATCCTAATCATAATTCCCACCTACTGGACTTATTTTTAACAACCAATTCAGAAAATTATGATGTTACAGTGAGGTCCCCGCTTGGATCTACTGATCACTGTCTGATACAGGCCACCTGTCTATTACCTACCACACTTCCCACTCTGAACCTGTTTTGGTGACTAAATAGGGCAGACTGGGAGGGTCTTCAAGGTTTCTGTATTGATATTCCCTGGACCTCTTTCTTTTCTAATGATGCACACACCACCTTGAGCCACATACAAGATTTTGTAAAAATTGGAATGGAAACTTTTATTCCTCATCAAAAGTACAGTAAAAGATCTAATTCACCTAAATGGTTTGACCATAATTGTGCTAGAGTAACTGAACAAAAAGCAATAGCCTACAATGCATACACAAGATCAAAAACACATGAAGCCTTTAATTACTTTAGAAACATCAGAAATCATGCGAAAACTGTATTAAACCTAACTAAATCAAACTTTCTCCACAAGCAGGCAAATAAACTTCTAAATAATCCAAATGATAACAAAATATTTTGGTCTACTCTTAACTCATTCAAATCCAACTTCACTACTGCTTCATCCATTTCACCATTAAAATCTCCGACTGGCAATCTTGTAAGTGACCCACGAGGTAAAGCTAACCTTCTTGCGGATATTTTCTCCACCAACTCAACCTTAGATGAAATGAATCAAGATGTCCCTGTACTTAATTTTAATTCGCCTGAAATTCCCTCACTTAAGATCCACACCAGACATGTCAAAACTATTTTGCAGAATCTCTCCGTAGATAAGGCTCCTGGTCCAGATGAAATTCCTCCAAAAGTACTTAAGAATTGCTCCTTGGTGCTCGCTCCTGTATTGGCAACAAATTTCCGTCTGTGTACTCATACCTCATGCTTCTCAGTACCCTGGAAAAAAGCAAACATCCGTCCAGTTCCTAAAAAAGGTGCCTCTTCAGATCCATCAAACTACAGACCAATAGCTATAACTTCCACTCTTGGTAAAGTCTTTGAAATTATATTAAATAATCACATAATTAAGCATCTTGAGAATAATAAATTAATCAGTGATAGGCAATATGGTTTTAGACGATGTCGATCAACTGCAGACATTCTTTGCCTTCTTATGCATCAAATCAACCAAGCTACAGACCAACATGGTGAAACACATACAATAGCACTGGATATATTAAAGGCATTTGATAGAGTCTGGCATCAATCCTTATTGTCAAAGATGTCACACTACGGCCTTGCATCATTAGTTCCACTAATTCCTTCTTATCTTCATAACAGAAAAATATGTGTAATGGTAGATGGCCTTTATTCTCAATTTCACTCAATAAATGCTGGTGTTCCCCAGGGATCAGTTTTGGCCCCAACTCTGTTCCTCATTCATATCAATGATCTCATATCTACCACTCATAATCCAATACATTCCTACGCAGATGACTCAACACTCCACAGTTCCTTCACATTTACCAATTCTTTCACCCAACCCGATTTTATAAATTCAAAAATAAACACTGCAATTTCTCTGAACCAGGACCTTTCTAGAATTAATGAATGGGGACAAAATAATGTAGTTTCCTTTAATGCACAGAAAACCAAGTACATTCAATTTTCTAACCGACAGAATCTCACTGACTCCCATATATTTGTTAATGATGTAAATATTCCCACTTCCCCTAGTATTGACATTCTCGGTGTAACATTAACTACTAACTTGAGCTGGACACATTATGTTAGAAGCATTGAAAAGAATGCCTCTAAAAAACTGGGACTCCTGTACAGAGTTCGAGAATTCTTCACTGACGAGCAGTTGGCCGTAATATATAAAAGTCATGTGCGTTCTCAGATGGATTACTGTTCACCTCTGTGGAGTGGAAGTGGAGTGATTGCATTGAGGCAGTTGGACAAAATTCAAAATAAAGCTATTAGATTAATCAATAACCCTGCAATCACACAGGACCTTCCTACATTATCCATACGAAGAAACGTTGCATCCCTTGCATTATTCTACAGATATTTTCACAGCAATTGTTCCGAGGAACTTGCTTCAATTGTGCCGCCTCTCCACATCTTTCCCCGTAGAACAAGGGCAGCTGAGAGCGCCCATGAATTTACACTTTCTCCTCCACAATGCAGAACTTCTGCTTATCAACATTCATTTATCCCTAGAACTACTACCCTTTGGAATTCACTTCCCTCGAGTTGCTTTCCACAAACTTACAATCTACAAAAGTTTACATCCAGTTGTTACAAACATTTTATGAATGGAGGATGCCTTTAGGCACATGGACCGTTTTGTTTTATCTGTGTTTTTCCTTCCTCCGTTCATTGTCTCTTAAAAAAAAAATAATAATAATAATTTATGATCTGAGTATGTTGTGTCCGATATGTTAACACTGTGTACTAAGTTGTCATTATTAGTGAAGAAAATGTCTATGATATTGTTTTCACTTGTGGGTTCGGTAATATGCTGTTTAAGACTAAAAAAGTCGCAAAGATTAAATAGTTCTCTTGCATTTGATTATCTTGCATTTGCTTCTCTGGCGTTTATCGACACTACTTGGTCTTCTAGTTGCCTCCACTTGATGTTTGGAAGGTTAAAATCTCCTAACCACATAATATTTGGTGTCGGGTTTCCCAGGGCTTCCACTTCTGATTTTATCATGTTGAGCTGGGTTTTGAATTCTTCTAAGGAAGAGTCAGCAGGTCTGTATGTAACAATAACTGCTAGGTTTAGGGATTCTATTTTAACTCCAAGTATTCCTACTACTTCGCTACTGTTATTTAGAAATTCAGTAGATATCAGGAAGTCATGAATGTACAAGGCTACACCTCCACGAGTTTGGTGCCGTCCTTTAAAATAGGGGAGTGTGGAACTTCTCTTCTTGAGGTAGCCCTCAGGGGCCGAGCAGAGAGGGTGCTGGTGGGTCCTTCATAAACATTCCCCTCCACTTACCTCTATGGAGGTAGGGAGAGTGTCTGTTAGGTGTAAAAAGATACTCCGTTGTCGGGATATGTCGTTCGGGACGTATGACCCGTGTTTGGAATCAAAATAGTAAACCCAGCTTCTATAGCCATATATCAAAAAACTGTTCCTAACCCTTGAAAAACAGACTGAGAGGCCCCGCTGACCATTTGTGTGTTATAGCATAGGACCGAAAAGAGTGTCTTCGTTACCCCTTAACCCCGCCATGAGGGCATGAAGGAAAAAACAAACGGTTGGAAGGCCGTGACTGATAATAACTATACTTGGTTAGGGAGCTTCCCTTTTTCGGCCTAGACCCTGAAGGCTCTGGTTAGAAAAAACAAACCCTAATCTTAGTGTCCTGGAAAGAGGTTATGTCTACCTTTACCGTAGGTGGGAAGAGGTATTCGTGAGTGTAACTTTTTCTCATTCCTGACCGACAGTTAGTTTGTAATTTACGGCGGAGAATTTGTAGTTCACGGCGGAATCGCCTTAGGTGGTCAAAATGCGACTCTGCCCCATTGATCTTGAAACCTAGGGACGGTGCCAGAAAAGAATTGCAATTGACATGGAAATTATATCTGACTCCTTAACTTATGCCACCAACAGCCAGTCGTCTAATTTTCGCCACTTTTAAGTTTGAACATTTCTTCTCATAGTATGAAAATGGGCCGGACTAAGGTCTTGGGAAGATTTACTTATGGTGTCTCTCTCCCAGGTGGGTGGTCTACCCAGAATGTAACGTTCTTGTCTGGCCCTGCTGAACCGGAAGGAGTTTTCTGGAAACCCTTGTGTGCCGGGCCTTATGTGCGTAGCTGCCCTACCGAGGACCACCATTCTGGTGGTGGAGGTTCATTACCTTCACAGTGTCCATCCTGTCGGATGAATTGTGATTGAAGTGAAGCACGGTATTGTTACTGTTGTGATTGGGCGTTGGCCCTAACTGTGACGAAGACAGTTTGGCCTTAAGAAGAGGGCATAGTGGGGTTAACAGGACCATGTTATGTATGGAGAGTCCCGAGCTGAGGGACTCCACCTCCAAAAGTTAGATAGTTTCTAGGGAGTGACGAGGTGGCCGGAGCCACCCACGCCCCGGTGTTTTCCTCTGTGACCTTGTTCTCTGGGACTAAGCCCGAACCCACCTGACCTGACCAGTTTAACTGGTTTCGTCCGGTAGGACTACCCTAGGATCCACTCGCCTGCGATAGGCCTCGGGAGAGAGAGAGTTGTGAAACAATGACTAGATTTTACTGGGATGGTTAGACTAATGACAGGTGTTGGCCGACTTAACCCCCTAACTGACATGTCCTGATCTATATGAGCTTACTTTGTCAGATACAATGTGGTGGCTGCAAGTTATTACGCAAGTAGTACAGAGCCTGTCTGGTCTCAGGACTTAGTACCAAAGCAGTCAGCACCGGAGATCTGAGGACCCGGCGGCAAATACCGGCCGGTAAACCCCTTACCATAAACATTCTCAGGTGCTGACGTGCTCGTACCGCCTCCAATAATGCTCTCCGTATATCACCTAAAGATCATACAGGATGTGGTAGTACCATGCGCTGGAATAAGTCTATTGTCTCATCAATCATCTGACTGGCCTTAGAGTCTGCAGGTCTCGAGATGGCCTGGGCTGTTTAGCGGTTCAGCAAAAATTGAGCAAACAATCTACAAGCATTATTTCTCAATTTAAATTCTCTGTCGAGATCGGCTAGAGGGGGAATGTTGAACTGGTCCTGGAAGTCCTTTTGTGATAACTGAGGAGACGTCAGGAATTCAAAAATGGAAAGTGGGACAGCTACTGCTTGATGATTCATCAGAGTGAACTCAATTTGGCTGGATTGAGGAACTGGATGGGAGGGTTGTGAAATTACTGTTAAAGCAAATTGCTGCGCCTCTACATCCCAGGTCACCCATGGACCAAAACCAACCTGCCCCAAAATTACACCTGGACTGTTAGACGGTTGTCGCGCCAGGGTTGTATCCAACTCCGGTTCTTGCTTAACGTGGGATTGAGCCATGAGGCCGAGCACAATCGGGACAGCACCGTGCAGATTGGGGAGGTGGTACTGAATTTGAAGGCACATATACAAAGTACTCATAATAACACACATCCGGTATATCTTTGATCGGAACCTGTAACACATTACCCTGTTCATCTTTAGCTCTAAATTCTTTACTCCTCTTGACCTCAATTACCCACTCACTAGGGACCGGAATCTCCCCCGACAAGGTCATGCGTGCCGTGCTTGGGAATTGAGCTTGAACTGGATACCAGTTCTCTGGTTCCGGTACTTTTGTTACTGAGGCAATGGTCTGTAACTGCTGGTCAAGAGAGGGGGTTACAAAGCTTGTGGAGCCACCACTAACATTGGGAGATGGAAAAGAGGCGGGCACTGGAGTGCCACTCGCCGGATGACCTGTGTGTGTGATATAGTTAGGGGAACAAGGCACTTTCGGCAAGACTAGTGTAGAGGGCCTTAAAGGCCCAAACTTGTCGGGGTAGCTTCCGGCGTAGCTGTGGGAATAACTAGAGACTTCTTAGGTACATGACAATGTTTAACATCCTATGAAATATGTCATATAGATCTTTGACCGTGATATATATATTGTGTGATTTCTTCACCGATTTAGGTTTCACCGCTGACCTCCTCTGGTTTTTACTTGGAGGTACCTCAATTATGTCTCTTCCCTCCGGGGTTTCCGGAACCGCCAATAACTCTGACTTCACTCTGAGTTTGTGCCTAGGGACTTTATGTTGTCTTTCCAGTCTAGGTTCTACCTGGTGACCATCTAAAGTCCGTCGTTTGGGGGAACTCTGCTGCGGTTGTGTCTGAGAAACTGGTAGTTGTCGACTTACCTGAGGACCCCCCCCTGTGTCATGGTCATTCGCCGTTTGAACATGGTTAGTAAGCTCTAACACCTTAGGGGACTTTATGAGTTAAGTCACTTTATGACTTGGTAAATTGAGAGAGGCTTTAGGAAAGACTAATTGACCCTATGCGTGGCCTATACCTAAACCTTCAGAACCGGTGTCGGGAGGCCCCGTGCCAGAACCACCCGCCTCAGGGACCGGCGTTTCAGAGACAGGGACTGCCGGAAGAGGATGCGACCCTGGTGTTAGCCAGTGCCGCGACTCCGCCTCCTCCGTGTCGGCGCTCACATGAATCTCTGCCGTAACACATTGGGTGGTACTCGTGTTAACTTTGTTTCTCTTGGGAGAACTAGTAGGTTTCTTGGAAGAATGTGGGGACTGTTGCTTAGGGAGGGGATCTGGACCTCTTCTTGGCGAAGCAGAATGAGTCCCCTTCCGGCGGCCGGGGGGGGGTTTCCTCCTTAATTAAACTCATCACTACTACTCCAGACTAACTCTTCCGAAAGAAGTCGGGATAACTTCGTATCTAGTTGATCTGACTTAGAGGATGAACAAATAAAAGGGGTTGAATAAAGTAAAATTGGTTGCCAAAGGTCTGAGTCATCACAGACTAAATCTTTATTCGCCGCGCCCCTAGCATAGGCGGCGAAGCTGTTCTTTACATCGACCAGTACCAACCAGGCACGCCAGGTCTTGCTTACTGAACCAATCGGCATCCGAACAAACTGGGCACTTCTGGGAGGTCCAGAGGAACTTTGACTTATCTAGGCACTCCACACACCTGATACAGAATTTATGTGCAATGACCGGGGTCAGGAAGCAAGTGGGAGTAGCACAAAAGTTAGAGCGAGGCATGAGGGAGTTAACGAACACCCCCCCTACTGGGTTCTGCTCCGTAGCCTGCCACCTTGTGCTGCGTCTGATGTGCCGTGATCTGGAAATAAATAAAAGAAAAACAAACATTTCCAGGAAACAATGCTCATAAGGATAAACCGAGAGGTAACACATCAAATCCCTCAAATACGCCGGAAGAGCAGCTGTAGCCCAACTGCTACTCTGATCTTCCGCCGCACCTGTATGAAAACCAACCTTCAAGGTGTCTTCATCACCAGAACTGCTTACCTGTGACCGTGTCACCGGCCTCTTTAAACCTTGTTAATTAACTATCGTATAGCCGAGACAGCCCCGAGGGATAGTTAATTCTCACTGGACTGTGTTGCCTGGCACTAAGAGTCAAATCAGGCTGAATGAGGAAAACAACGGTTTTGGGCGAGTTCGTTCGGCTGGGCCGAGATAACTTCCGAGGAATTCGCATTTCCGCCGGAAGCATAGTGGTACCACTGCGGGACACGTTTGTTAAATCCATTCTCGCCTGCGAGGCGAGGGTCCGACATCGATACACAGAAATATCGACGGAAGGGAAGAAACCAAACGAATTTGAGGATACGGACTTATGTGGGAAAGTCTGAATCCCCCAAAAACCCACAAAAGTCAGGACGTCTCCCGACACCCTGTAGCCATGTAAAACACTACATGACAACAAGGATAACATCTTAGGGCTAAAATAGTATAATAATAAGCAATAAAATAATACCCCTAGCCAACTAAGAAAAACCCCTATTAAGGCTGGCCACACAGCCCATAGAAAACATCTTAATGAATCTATTATTCTTACCTCTGAAGAAAACAGCAGCTAGTGGCGACAACACCCCCGGATAGGGGAACAAGCGGACACGGACTCGGGAAAGTTCCACACAACGTGTGACAACTCTTAGATCAGAGCGTCTGCTAAAAAACAAAGTAAAATGCAACTGCCTCACAGCGATGGCCAGAAGCATTATCCTGTGGAAAAGGTAGCCTCCTAACTAATAGTTAAGCAGCAAAAACTAAGGCGCAGATGTTACGACCGGCACAACGAAATAAACAAGGGCACTTAATATTGGTCTACAAGATAGACTAGATCTGCAACAATGGTACGCTAATTCCAAACCCTCGAACTATTAAGCCGGTGAACAAAACACTTAAAACCCTCCAGAGTTAATCTACTGGATAATGGGGTATCAATTAACTGGGTTAAGTGTACTTCTACAAAGGCTTTCCGGTGACGGCAAAGCCTACTCACAACAAGAGTAATTACGTTAATAAAAAGCTAAGATATTCGGTGTGAGCGTCCTGGGTTCGAATCCACGGACTGCCACATGTGTTTGTAATATTTCATTAATCGATTTTAGGAGTAGAGTTGGTTGTTGGATAGAACATAATAAGTAATAACAATGTATTTAAGCATTGTTATTACTTATTATGTTCTATCCAACAACCAACTCTACTCCTAAAATCGATTAATGAAATATTACAAACGCATGTGGCAGTCTGTGGATTCGAACCCAGGACGCTCACACCGAATATCAACACCTTATGCATTACACCACGAAGGCAGTTAAAGAATGGTGGACACTGCCTACGATTTATTATGCAACTTCGAATCCTGCACAGATTTCCCTTATCTTACGTTAAGTGAATAGGAGGCTCTCTTGGTAAGTCCAGATCTCAAGTATCTGGTCTTACCCTGGCGCTCCTCAAAGGTCAACAAAATGAGTTAGCAAGTATCCAAGCAAGAGTAGGCAAAAGCCCTTCGCTTGTATACTGCTAAGCTCGCAAAGGAAAATATGCACAAAGGTGTACTACAAGCTACCTAGCTCCGTAGAAGTCGTACAGGCTCTGACTTGCCACATACATAACACAGACAACGACCAAAGGTACCCTCCACT
Organism: Paralithodes platypus; assembly: GCA_032716605.1. Lineage (NCBI taxonomy): Eukaryota > Metazoa > Arthropoda > Malacostraca > Decapoda > Lithodidae > Paralithodes > Paralithodes platypus. Next base: position 24,516,150 of record CM064552.1, on the reverse strand, counting down.
GTCTAGCATTAAATAGCAATAAAGAACAACCAAATAATTAGAAGCACCCAACAATATGACTCCATGTGACTATGAATCTAATAACCTCTAAAGCTAGTGCAAAACATATATGTGAGACCAGGTGCTGGTAATACGACTGGCCGACTATGGAAGTCGTATGCGAAAACCAGAAGGGATGGGTAATTGAATAAAGATAAGAACTATTGGAAAGAAGGAGTTCAGAGAGAGGCAAAGCAGTAAAGGGGGTTAGATATGAGACAGAATGCGAGGGACATGTAGGACCGAGCATGCGATACCATGTTCTGAGGAGAGGGAAGGGTAGGAGCCCGACCACTGGGCAAGGAGGGTGGCGACCAACCACAGGCCACTACGTCACAGGAAAAGCAGACGTCATAGACCACGCTAGGCACGCCGACCAATAGCGAGCGGGTGGGCCCACCGAGCGAGGAATGCACACGTACATACGCACACACACTGCCTCCTCACTCTCCAACTCTCTCTCTCACCCGCTGCATGTTATAATCACTACTATGGATATAAAATACTTCTAAGTGTCACAGACAAGAATAAAGACAAACACTGATCTGTCTGTGACAACACGAATACTAAGAAAGACAGAATATCGATCTACAATTATTATAGCCCATTTCACTGCCGTGGCGAGTGCTAGCGAGTCACGAGTACATTCTGGCAAGCTGGCCAGCGTAATACAGACAAAAAACAAAAACATAACATGCGGCGAGGGCCAATGGGGGCTACAAGGCGCCTGTAAAATAGTACCCTATTTTAACACTCCTGCGGGCACACCAATGGGGCTGCCTGTTCTAGCTAGTCTAAACCTATTCAAGTACAACTCTGATAAATACAAATGAGCAAAAGACTCAGTAGAGTTGAGAGAACTAAGAATAAAGCCGAGCACGGGCATATACGTCTGGACACGGTGCACGCAGGGAGAGGAAGGAAGTATGGAGACGCTTGGTTCAGCGTCTGAGCTAGAATCCACATAAAGACATCCACGATCTGGAAAGCCTTAATAATATAAGTTAATTTAAACAAAAACAAAATTGCAAAGTTTTTTCGTAAAGACGATTCCATAAGAGAATTAGCGTTACACTTTTGATGAGGACTCTTTCTCCCTGCGGCGGGTTTTTCAAACACGCTGACCGCGGGTGCTTCAAAGAGGACTATTATACTAATAGGCATATCGTCAGTGATGGAGGGGCCACTAATAAATAGACGTCATCGTGCTGAAAGGGTTTATCATCAATTTTGCTTGAGAGTGCTTATGTGTCTGTAATAGCTAGTCACTATAGTCCATTCACTATAATTTGGCCAGATATCTTGACCTCTCACTCAAAATAGGCTAGAGCAATATATCTTTAATGAGCTGTAAATGTTCATACCTATTTCCTGGCTGACTCTTCCCAAATGATAGAAAGGTGAGCTCGATTACTCTTCATTTTTTGAGTTACAAGGTGTGAGTGGACAATATATTTGGCCGAATTAAAATGAAGAGACTATAGTACTGTGTGTTGCACGTTATAAAAGTGCTAAACATTTCAATACCGGTGATACCTATTTTATTATTTCAGCTACATTCAGACAATTTTACGAAAATTAGGAAATAAGTATTTCAGCTAGATTCATTAATTGAGATAGTCTGTAATATTGTAATCCCTTCTGGAACGGTGCCATGCTTATAAATGTATTCTAGCTACTATAAGACTATTGTATACACCTTAAAAAGATCCTCCAGCAATTGCCAGGCTTCGAACTATTTCACTGTTAACTGTCATGATAGCGTAATGGTTAGTGCGCTGGATTTATGTGTGAGCATCCTAGGTTCGAGTCCTGGAAGTGCCACACGTGTTCATTGATATCATTAATTAAGTATACATGTAAGTTAATTTGTGGGTTGGTGATATTACGAATGTACCCTGTTTACTACCACAAATCCTTCTTAAACTGCACAAAATAGTTTTAATATAGATAGAATAGAATTAAAAAGGCGTTGCCGGTATATAAATATATAAATGTAAATATAAGTACAAATATAAATATAAAAATAAAGATAAAAATCGTCTAATAGTTGCCAGAATATATTAAAAACAATGTCACCGATATGAATGGGTTATGATACTGCCCCCTTCTTTAGATTTCACACACATTATCATTGAGGTTTTGGCAGTTTGTATGCCCCCTCTCTCTCTCTCTCTCTCTCTCTCTCTCTCTCTCTCTCTCTCTTTGCATGTGTATGCAATTGTGAGGGGATCCCTTGTAATACATATACAAACAAAATACAATTACACAAGTCACTGTGTATTCCAACAATAATCTGTTATGTTAAAGTATGGAAAATATAACAGAGCTTTTGACATATGAGGAAACTAGACACGAACATAAGCACTCGCACACACACACACACACACGCACACCACACACACACACTTAAATAGATGCACACATACAAAGATACACGCACACATACACGCTAGGATACAACCTCCCATACAGACACATACACACACACACATATAGATGCAAACATACATATACGGTACAGTATATACGCACACATATACATTGAGATACTCCCTCACACACATACACACACGCACACCCACACAGACACACACAAATACACACACACACATACACACAAGAATACAACCCGACAAACATTAATCTGGAAACGCGCTAGGGGGATCACAATTTATAATAAATGGAGCCCTAGGCAAAATTATTCATGAACATTAATTAGTTTGAACACACACACACACAGAGACACACATACACACGCACATATACAGTACACACACACACACACACGTACATACACACGCGCAAAAACACACACACATTCATACATGCTCATATAGACACGCACACATACTGTACAGTACACATACACACACACACACACACACTGACACAAACAAACATATACACTCATAGACAAAATGTTTATAACTAATTATATCCTTTGAATTGATACATTTAAAGGATAACATTTAATATAAGATAGAAAATTCATTAGAGGGAAGAAACAGAGAAAGAAAATACATGATATGATCGATATTCATAGGCTATTGAGGAATATTATGAAAATGATCCAAAATAGATATAATTATAATAATATGGAATAGTAGAGAAGTGAAAATAACACAGAACAAGTACATTTGTTCACTGCAAGTCACGCACATCGGCGTGTTTTTTACTATAATTAGCATCATGTTATTTGTTAACCTTTTAAAAAATTGAAGGACGCACGTATTCGTTATATTTGACTATCATTAGACGATATATTTAAAATTAGGATGGATATATGGGAGTTAAAAGGTTAATTAAGATAATTTTCGTTCCCCGATTGCACGAGATGCCTACTTAACTACATCAAATCGTGTAATGCTAAAGCCCATCATAATCCTGAAGGGGTTAGGTTGTATGCATAATAATTATTTAAAGCCTAACAAACCCGTACTAACGTAATTACTGTAGCTTGTCCTTACACTATCCAAATTTTAGGAGTTTTCTCTAGACCCCTCATGCTTACACCATTATTATTTTTTGTATAAATTAAGACGTATTATTTTGGCAGTTTTAAGAAATTTTTCCCGATTCCTTTGTCAATTTTAAGACTTATCTTGCTATTTAGGTGTCGATCTTTTCCTGGCAAACGGTAGCGATTAAATTTTTCAGTAAATTTATCTCGAAGGGGGAAGGGGGTCCTGGGAGTGTATATTTAAGTTCGGTGGAGGTCGAGGGAGCAAGACTAAATAGGTAATAAAGTAAAATATAATACATTAAAAACAAAAAACTCCCCTTAACTACTCTGTATCTAAAGATCTTTTAGTCTATTATATTATACAGTTGGCCACATAAATTAACATCCACTCTGTAATTTTAAGTATGGCAGAACAAATAGTATAATTGACAAGAATATTATGCTATAAACCGTTAATTTGTCACATAACTTGACTACTGCATAAGAAAATACACTTATAATTCAATCATGTTAAATTTCCTTCCATACATAAAACCTTGGTGTGTAGGCAAATGTACATACTATACTCTGGTGCCCAGACAAATATTCAAATGTACAAATACATAGGTATGCAAAACTGTCCCTAGAGACCCTCCAATACCTATACAGTACTTGCAACCCCGCCCCAACCAACACACACACACACACACACCAACACACGTACACAAACACACACTCACACATACACACAAACTGTATAAGGCCTTAGGATCCATAATGTCACAGGTCACATGCAAAGGTTACCATTCAACTGAGCTGCAGACTTAATTGTAGCACTGTTATATTACTGTGGTAATGCTATTGTATTACCGCTGCATAATTGTATTATTGTTGTATTACGGCTATATTACTATTGTGTTCTGTTGTATTACTGTTGTACTAAAATTGAATTAATGTTGCACTTTTGTTGCATTCCTGCTTGTTACTGTTAGATTACTGTTGAAGAGTGTTGTATTCTCTGGCAAGCGTTGTATATTTTCCAAGAGAGAAAATTCCAGTTAGAGAAGAATCCTAGTGAACAGAGTCTAGAAGAAACACACCCACCTACCGACACACACACACACACACACACAGTTCCATCAAAACAACCAACAACATCCAAACACACAGACATACACCCCCTTCCTCCACACACACACACTCTCTCTCTCACACACACACACACACAGCCCGTAGCCTAGTAGGTAGAGCTCTCGTCTCACACACGAGGGGTCGGGGGTTCAATCCCCGGCCGGGCGGAGACAAATTGGGCTTGTCTCCTTTCATGTGTTAGCCTCAGTTCACCTACCTGTAAATAGGTACCTGGAATAAGTGGACGGCGTTGTGACGTCCCATCTAGGGTTGGCAAAAATGGTACAAGGCGAGATGGGTATCATATGGTTCACCTAAGCTGATGGCTACCTAAGCCTTCGGGCGAGACGGTACCGTCTATAGTGAGAATGGTACCATACAGATCGACCCTAAGCCTTTGTTTCCGATGTCGCCAATTGGCTAAAAATACAGACTACACACACATCCACAGCCATTCCAACGATACAAATAACACTTACACATATAGGAGGCGGGAAATAACGAGCATGCTCACTCCCGCAATACAACTAGAATAAGTACAACTAGAGTAAGTACACACACACACACAGCTCCCTCACGACACTACCTAAAAGTATCCTTCCGGATTCGCGTGAGCTCATGAAATATTAAATTCTGAAGTTATGAAGCTTTTGCCTTGAATATTTTAGGGTGTGGAAAAACGACTCCAACACTCGCGACTACAATAATACCAAGTGGGAGAGACGGAGAAAATTTACTCTTGGTGTGACGCATGCTGTACTGTAAAGGGGAAGATGGGTCGTTATTCTGGCCCCCCTTCTTGATGTTTAGTCCCATTAGTTTTCAGATTATATGACATTCGTCCCATACATTTGGCAATTGTAAGACCTTTCGCCCCATTTATTTGTCAATACTAAGACTTTGTGTCATTTAGGTGTCGATTTAATCTGGCGAGCGATAGCGAGCCTGCAATTTAAGAGGAACCGGCCTTTGGCCGGGACATTTATCTATCGTACAAATATATCTTGAAGGATGGTCTTCGGGGTGTTTTTTTTAAAGTTTGATGGAAGTCTGTGGAGGAAACTACAATATAAACAATAATACCAAGTGGGAAAGTCGGATTGGGTAAGAAAATTGACTTTTAGTGTAACATCATGCTGTAATGAAAAGGGGAAGATAGGGAAGTGTGAATTGAGGGAAAAGTTGATATGGTTTCGGTTGCAGGCTAGAGAGTGGTACTTCACAAACGGTGTAGGTAGGTAAAAGCCAAACAATGTAAAATACGGATGAGCGAGCCTGCAATTGAGGAGGATCTACCAAAAAAAAAAAAAAAATGCACACCTTTATCTCGAAGAGAGGTCCTGGGGGTAATTATTTAGCTTGATGGTGGTCTAGGGAGGACATTAAAGACAACAAAATCACCCTTTGAACAGGCGTCACACGAGCTTACTTAATATATAATATCATCTTATTTTGATTGATTTTGATGTGCAATAGTATGTTAAATAGATTAAATACGATTAGGAGCTCTAAGATAATTTATACAGTCAAGAAAAAGAAAGAAAACACAAAACCTAATCAGATGGTAGACTCGATATTAGCTCCTATTTTACTCTGATACTGTGACTCCGATACATCCACCGGTAAAGGTCTCGTGTGACACCACCTGCATGTATACTCCTACATTCCACTATTGTTTTGTACCCCGCTACCAATGTTCCGCTCGGGCTTACCGGATACGATCTTATCACCCACCGGGGAAATATAACTCGCATCAAGAGAGAGAGAAAGAGAGAACAACTTAGGTTCCTAACCTAACCTAACCTAACCTAACCTAACCTAACCTAACCTAACCTAACCTAACCTAACCTAACCTAACCTAACCTAACCTAATAAACTAATAGAAACTTGGATAAAAAGTAATAAAAAACTTGGAAAAGTAATAAAAAACTTTGAAAAATAATAAAAAACTTTGGAAAAACTAATAAAAACTTGGATAAAAAGTAATAAAAAACTTTGAAAAATAATAAAAACTTGGATAAAAAGTAATAAAAAACTTTGGAAAAACTAATAAAAACTTGGATAAAAAGTAATAAAAAACTTTGAAAAACTAATAAAAACGGATAAAAAATAATAAAAAACTTGGAAAAGTAATAAAAAACTTTGGAAAAACTAATAAAAACTTGGATAAAAGTAATAAAAAACTTTGAAAAACTAATAAAAACTTGGATAAAAAGTAATAAAAAACTTTGAAACAATAAAAAACTTTGGAAAAAATAATAAAAACTTGTATAAAAAGTAATAAAAAACTGAAAAATAATAAAAAACTTTGGAAAAACTAATAAAAACTTGGATAAAAAGTAATAAAAAACTGAAAAATAATAAAAAACTTTGGAAAAACTAATAAAAACTTGGATAAAAAGTAATAAAAAACTTTGGAAAAACTAATAAAAACTTGGATAAAAAGTAATAAAAAACTTTGAAAAAAATAATAAAAAACTTGGAAAAGTAATAAAAAACTTTGGAAAAACTAATAAAAACTTGGATAAAAAGTAATAAAAAACTTTGAAAAACTAATAAAAACTTGGATAAAAAGTAATAAAAAACTTTGAAAAATAATAAAAAACTTTGGAAAAACTAATAAAAACTTGGATAAAAAGTAATAAAAAACTTTGGAAAAACTAATAAAAACTTGGATAAAAAGTAATAAAAAACTTTGAAAAATAATAAAAAACTTTGGAAAAACTAATAAAAACTTGGATAAAAAGTAATAAAAAACTTTGAAAAATAATAAAAAACTTTGGAAAAACTAATGTTAGGTTAGGTTAGTTAGGTTAGGTTAGTTAGGTTAGGTTAGGTAAGTTAGGTTAGGTTAGGTTAGGTTAGTTAGGTTAGGTTAGGTTAGTTAGGTTAGGTTAGGTTAGTTAGGTTAGGTTAGGTTAGTTAGGTTAGGTTAGGTAAGTTAGGTTAGGTTAGTTAGGTTAGGTTAGGTTAGTTAGGTTAGGTTAGGTTAGTTAGGTTAGGTTAGGTTAGTTAGGTTAGGTTAGGTAAGTTAGGTAAGTTAGGTTAGTTAGGTTAGGTTAGGTAAGTTAGGTAAGTTAGGTTAGGTTAGGTTAGTTAGGTTAGGTTAGGTTAGGTTAGTTAGGTTAGGTTAGGTTAGTTAGGTTAGGTTAGGTAAGTTAGGTGAGTTAGGTTAGGTTAGTTAGGTTAGGTTAGGTTAGTTAGGTTAGGTTAGGTTAGGTTAGGTTAGGTTAGTTAGGTTAGGTTAGGTTAGTTAGGTTAGGTTAGGTAAGTTAGGTAAGTTAGGTTAGTTAGGTTAGGTTAGGTAAGTTAGGTTAGGTTAGGTTAGTTAGGTTAGGTTAGGTTAGGTTAGTTAGGTTAGGTTAGGTTAGTTAGGTTAGGTTAGGTAAGTTAGGTGAGTTAGGTTAGGTTAGGTAAGTTAGGTTAGGTTAGGTTAGTTAGGTTAGGTAGGGGAGGGGTGGGTGGGGGGAGCAAGGATGGGAAGGTTGGGGTGGGGGGTGGGGGAGCAAGGAGGGGTAGGGTGGTCAGGTGGGTTACCCCCCAAATATTGTTTGTAGGGTAGGGGGGGGTGTGGGACAGACTGATCCTGGCTGCTAACACGCGCGTCTACATACCCCCCAAGGGAGTAGGACATGAACAGGAGAATTTGTTGGTCCCCAGATACTGGTCCGTCCAGACCTAGCCATCACAGCCAGTTAAAGTGTGTGTGCCTCTCTCTCTTTCTCTTTCTCTCTGTCTGCCTCTCTCTTTCTTTCTCTCTCTCTCTCTCTCTCTCTCTCTCTCTCTCTCTCTCTCTCTCTCTCTCTCTCTCTCTCTCTCTCCCCATACCCCAGGTGGTCACAGTAAGCACCACCATCATTTACTCCAAAGCACCAAACTTTACACCAACTGACCCTAAAGTTCCTCTGCCAGAATTTCACACTTTATCGCTATCTAATCCATAGGTGTTCTTTTGTTGTTCAATCCCCTTATTTGCTTCGTTATTAAGGTGATCATAACCATTTCGCCCCATTAGTTAGGCAATTATATGCCGACTCGCTCCATTCAGGCGCCATTTTTTTGTTCTGGGCAAGCCAAATCGAATCTGCAATTTAAGAGAAAGCGGTCACAGGCCAAGACATTTTTCTACAGAAAAATGTACAAACTTGGCTTCAAGGAAGGGCCGTAATGGCGTTCCTTAGTTTGAAGGTGGTCTGGGGAGGCGTTTCTATATTTGTGTAGGAGATAAACTAATATTAATTAGCTAAACAGGGCTAGAACGATCAAAGCCCTTAGTAATAGTTTGAAAAAGCACCACAATAATCCCACCTTCACCTCCCATCAAAACTTTACACCAACCTTCCTAAAGTTCTTTTCGCCAGCATTAACAACTCTAGCCATTGCCAACGAAAACAGAGTTGTGAGTTCGCTTTTATATGTATGTATATTAGTGTGTGTGTGGAGGGCAATGGTCAGTGAACTGGTAGGATGATAAATATCAAGGATATAAGAGGGTACTAACGCAATCTGGTCCGACGCCTGCAGGGGTTATTATGACATGTTGTTTATTGTTGAGGAGTTTGCTGACTTTTGCCATTTTCGAGCAATGTATTTTAGTTTGTCCCCTAGACTAACAAAATCGTCTTCTTAGACTTACTTCAAACTAAAAAAAGGCTCACCCAGACCCCCTGCAAGCAAAATTTGTACATTTTTCGATAGAAAAATGTATCAGCCAAAGGCCGATTTCTATTAAGGTTCTGGCTTGCAATCACCCGCCCATAAACAAATCGACACCTCCATGGAGTGAAGTTAACTATTATTGCAAACTAACTGGGTGAAACGCCTTAAAATCCAAACAAGATTTAACGATTTATAGTGTAATTAGGCATACTGAGGGTGATGATACGGGGTTATTATCACCAGAATCTTTTTGTTCGTAATCTCTAATTGGGAATCTCGACGGTGAGAAACGAACATAACATCAGGATAGGTGATCCCCTTAAACGTTTTTACGTGCAACTTGGAAAATAAAATCCCCAAACTTATGGGGAGGATTTTTTCTGGACCCCCTTCCCCTTCATGTTTAGCCTAATTAGTTTTGAAAGTTTGCCATGATTTTTAGGCCTTTCGCCCCATTTATTTTCCAATATTATGACCTTTCGTGCCATTAACCCCTTCTGTACCGGCGATGTCTTATAAATTATATTCTTGCTAAATTTAAACGATTTTGTGCAATTTAAGGAGATCTGTACCAGTAAAAATGGTTTAGTGAGATTCGAAGCCTGTTAATTGCTGGAGGCAGTTTTTAAGGTCAATGAAATAGTTTAATAGCAGCCAGAATAGAGCTACAAAGATGGCACCAGAACAAAAGGGGTCAAGGTGTCGATGTTTTCCTGGTGAGCGAAAGCAAGCCTGCATATTAGGAGGAACCGACCTTTGGCCGGAACATTTGTGTACCTCCGGGCCCAAGTATTTGTATGTATGTATGTGTATGTATGTATGTGTACATGTATGTATGTATGTATGTATGTGACGGGGGGGGGGGGGATCTGTATGTGTGTGTGCGTATGAGTGATTAATGTACCCTTGGGCCCCCTGTGACTCACAGTAATAGGCCCGGCAGACAATGGACAGGACCACGGCGTTCTGGGACAGCACGGGGATATCGGACCATTTACGACACCCTACCTCCTAAGCATCCTATCCTTAATACCCACATTGGACCATTTACGACACCCTACCTCCTAAGCGTCCTATCCTAAATACTCTCTCTCATGTTAGACTCACCTATACTTATTTACATAGATAAATACTTGGCTTATAACCCCCAATTAACACAATTTCTTTCAGAATAACGCGTAATGAAGTGATAATGCATACTGCAATGTATATTGATATTCATACACTTGTTCCCTCTCAGAATTGTAGTAATAGAGTTAGCTTAGATTATATATCAATTTAATTTTCTCCATGTCCTATCCGAAAGTCCGTGTCAGTTTTTCCATACTACATGGTATAATTATTTCCAACCGTTTCCATGCCAGCATAAGCTGGAGGAAGTGGTGGGTGGGGAGGAGCCTTCTTCTTTGCTATCCTTTTCCCTACCTCGTAGTCAGTAGATGAGTTGCTTAAATATCCAAACTGTACCGTAAAGACCATAAGGTCTGAAACAGATTGTACTTCTTTGTATTCTCCTTTGTGTAGCCCCGATATCTGTTTTGTAGTATGACGCTCTCTCTCTCTCTCTCTCTACCACTACACATCACATCCAGTCTTCTTTACATTCGATTAAAATGTATTTATGCCATTATATATATGACACATAGCTAAGTCTAGCAGAAGCACAACATAAACTAATAATAAAATAATAGGTTGGAATACGTGACCAGTCTTAATTAGTCAGCAAGAGTAATTATGCTTGATCCTTAGTTAACCCTTTCAAGATTGTGACGCATTTTGACAGTTTATTCTGGTTATTATTAGAAGATTTTATACAGTTTAAGAAGGATGTGTGGGAATTATAAGGGTGAAGGCTACCTCAATTAACTCTCTGGCTTCCACATACCCTTCTTAATTTGAATATATTCGTCTACTAATAGCCGCAAAAAAAAAAAAAAGCAATGCGTATTGGATCTTGAAAGGGTTATTACATTTTTGTCGGTGGTGTTCCCGGATGTTTACAATCATTCCAAAACTTGTACTTCATCTTGTCTTTACTTACATTAGCCCCTTGAGGTTTATGACGCATTTTTACAGTATTTATTCTGGCTATTATTACACGGTGTTGTGTAGATTTTGACGATATGGAAGTCAGAGGGTTAATTGAAATATTCTATACCCTTTTAATTTCCACAGATCCTTCCTACACTGAATAAAATCGTCTAATGATGGCCAGAACAATATCTGCCAAAACTTGTCATAATCCTCAAGGGGTTCATAATATAAATTCAAAGAGGAGCCGCGCTGCTAGCTCAGTGGTTCCCCCTGCTATCCAGCAGACCTAGGATCGCCACTCGCTCAAGATGGTGAATGTTTTTCTGAGATGTAAACCGGTGGTTACCATCTCCCTTGAGCAAGGGGATGGATAGTTGTCTCTGTTGGTCTATAAACATGTCAATATGACCTGGAAGTATGCCAAGCGCTTGTGAATCCTCAATGAAAACAGGCGCTATGCAAGAGACCAGACGGTTATCATTATTATTGGATTATTGAATTATTGACGTCCGTTCTTTCTCGTTGCAGTCCTCAGGTATTTTCAATCACAACAAAACTTACACTTTTCTGGTTTCTCTCTTTCCACGTGAGTTTTCAAATCAAAGCGGAGTCATTTGATTATTAAGTTTTTTGTTCTTGTTTTCTTGTTTTTCTTTTAGTCCTCGAATATTTGCTAGCACATCAAAATGTACACGTTTTTCTTCTCTCTTCATTAGGGTTATCAAGTCAAGCCAAATTATTCGTGGAGTTTTACTGCTGTCTGAGTCTGCGCTACAAGTTAGCAAAGGTATTATTTTCAGAAACGTGAGCTTCATCCAAGTGTTTCCGGTATTTGGCCTTGTTTAGACAAATATAGTCCCATCATGACTTTGATCCCTCCAGTATAAGGCCTATAGGCCTATATATTATATAATTATATATATGTATATATAAACTGTATATATATATATATAATTATATATATGTATATATAAACTGTACATATATATATATATATATATATATATATATATATATAATATATATATATATATATATATATACTGTATATATACATATATATAATATATATATATATATATATATATATATATATATATATATATAACAAATGAAAAATTAAATGCGAGATTAAAAGGGAACAAACCAATTACAAATATAATGAGAGATCAGATGGGAACAGACGAATGAGAAATATTATGAGAGATAAAAAGAGAACAAACAAATGAGAAATATATTGATAATTTTGTATGGACCAAACAGATGAGAAAAGGAATGAGAGATCCGATGGGAACAAAGACATGAACAATAAATGAAAATACAATACTGAAAATTGACAACCAATTCAGAAGTTAAACTAGAGATTAAAAGAGAAAAAACAAATGATTAATAAGAAGAGAGATTAGAAGGGGACCAGCAAATGACAAATACAACAAGAGATTACAAGTACACGTAATGAACAGGAAACAAAATAATGAAAACCAATAATGTCCGGACGAGAAGAGAGCAGAAAAGAGCGAAAAAGAGCGAAGTGAACTAATGATGTCAGCTAAGAGTCAATATGCCCGAACTAGAGAGCCTGTAGTAAGGGAGCGTGGCCAATTCCTTCTTTGGACGCCATTTTGGTACCCCAGTTACCAAAGAATGAGTTATTATTTTACTTTTCCTACTAACTTACAGGCTAGCTATCGCTCACCGGGAAAATATCGACAACTAAATGGCATGAAAAGTCTGAATATTGACACGGAAATAGGGCGAAAGGTCTTAAAATCGCCATACTAATTGGGCAAACGTCTAATAATCTCATAACTAATGAGGTTAAACATGAGGGAGAAGGGAGTCTAGAAAAAAAACCCAAATACCTCCTGTTAAGCTTACGAAGGACTGTATAAATCAGTGTTAAACGAGCCAACCAAAAGTCAAACCATTTAGTTACCTCAGTTATCAAAGAACGAGGTTTCACTTTACTTTTGATCGCGTGGATTTTATATACAATGGTCAAAATATGTTGTTTGTAGCCGTATTCCCAAATGTGTATTATGGGTACGGAACTATTATGTGTGAAGAGAGGAAAATACCAACAGTGGCACCAAGATGGCGGAGGTCGGCTGATCGCTCTGACTAAAGAGTCTCAAACTCAAATTAATAATCCGGTCAGTACCAGCCACGTCCTTTTTCATTATAGTCTAGCGGCTATTAGACTATTTTATTCAGCTTAGGAAGGACGTCTACCCATTAAAAGGGCTACAGACTATCTCCATTAACCCTTTTTGGCTAATACATCCTTCCCAAGCTTCACGAAATCGTCTAAACGTTTGCTGAAATGAAACACAAAAGTGAAGTCACCAGTACAGGGAGGGATATTATGGCCTGCAAAGGACGCATGAAAAGGACGCCCGACCAACATTATAGCCATTGAGGGGAACAGTAACGAGAGAGAGAGAGAGAGAGAGAGAGAGAGGGATGAAAACGATGAACAATATATATGGTGGACATCTCAACAAACAAAAGTGCTGAGTAAAAGGCAACAGCAAGAGGACGCCACCTACAGGACCCAACAAAAAAAGAGTAAAGAACGTCTTCCTCCTGCATCTCAACAACAAGTATTTCATCATCAAGAAGATCTACATGATATTCATCCAAGCCAAGTGGATTGTCCACGCAAAGTAATAAGTTTGTGCCAAGAGGACTGTACAAGCCAAAAAGACCACTCAAGCCAAGAAAACCGTCCAGGGCGAGAATATCGTCAGAAGGACCATTCACGCCAAGAGGGCCATCAACGTAGAGAATATCATCCACAACAAGAAGTTCATCCATGCCAGACCGCACCCCACAAAAGACCAAAAAAAATCAATGAAAAGAAGGTCAAAATAGCAGGCACAGTAATAATTTTTATCCTAGAGAAAACGAACTTCATAAATTCACAAAGCCACAGCACAGCAAAGAACAGATTCGTTCTAATGCCAATAACAACAGTAACAATACAGATGTGGAACAAGAACTAATGTACTACAATAACAAATATCAGCGTAGTTACTCAAATCAATATCAACAGAACATTGAAGAAAGGTGCTCAGAATGTCGTCGCTATGGTCACTCTTCTCAGGATTGTCCGAGTCTTATGTGCTGTGATTATTGCAGTAGACAATTTCACACATCTCATAACTGCCGTGAAAGAATTGCTGACCAGAGGCAACAAGACTTGGTCAACACAATAAAGTCTACAACACATGAAACCTTGGCAGCAGTTCGAATGATTCAGGTCCAACAGCAAGCTTCACCACTGCAGTTATCAGGAATCAACAACAATCAAATGCAACATTACCCAACTTTCGGACAGCCATTCCTTTCCTCATTCACTAACCAAAATGCCAACCAACATTTTGGTCTCCAAACACAGGGGTTACACCAGTGAGATGAGAATAATCTCAGCTAACATACGAGGTTTCCACACAAATATTGGCGAATTAACACACCAATTTGTTAATAAGCAAAATGCTGATATTGTGTTTCTGCAGGAGACCTTCCTTGACAACGCTGTACCCTCCACCTATGCACAAATTCCTGGCTACACATCCTGGCATCGCAAGGATCGTAACACTCAAGAAGGCGGAGTAGCTATGTGTAATAGAAAAGGCTTACAAATACAGATGATTGACACAGCAACGCCAAATGAATTAGAGATAATCTTTTTTAAGATGATCGATCATAGTGGAAGAGGTATCCTCTGCTGTGGGTGCTACCGTCCACCTTTCACAAGGTGCACACCTGCTACAATTTTTGATGGACAATCTCGACCACCTGATGAAAAATAACAACTGCCACAATGTCATTATATTTGGAGACCTAAATCAACACAGAGTACATACTGCTTTTGATCACTTGCTCGCAGTACACAATCTCCATAATTTTGTTGATTGCCCCACTCACATATCTGGCTCATCACTTGATCCCTTTTTAACCGACTTACCATCTCACACAATTCACTGTTTTCCACTTGGATTTGTAGGCTATTCTGACCATGAAGCAGTGCTTACCCAAATGAAATTGAAGATGCCAAGAGAGGAAGAAAGTGAACGTATCCTTTGGAAGTGAGAGTCAGCTAACTGGATAGGTATTAAACAATGCCTAACTCAAACGGACTGGTCCAGTATAATTCAAGGAGTTGTGAACCAACAGGTAAATTCCTTTGCTTCAAAGTTAAAATCAATTCAAGATAGTCATGTCCTTCATCAACTTCATGTCACTAAAACTCTGATCAACCCTGGTTTGGCCCCCGGTGCAAAGCTGCATCTGACGCCAAATACAAAGCTTGGCTCAGATATAAGAAGCGGAAAACATCATGTAATAAAGAAATACACAGAAAAGCAGAAAAATACCTGCATCAAGTACATAAATGGGCAATCAAACAGTGGGAACAAAGTATTAAGAAAAAAATAAACGAAGGTAAAATTGGAAGCAAACAACGGTGGAACATAATAAAGGAGAAACAGGGGACATTGAGAGAAGACTCCATACCACCACTTTCTCTTCCCATTGGTGTAGTAGCCCTAAATACAACAGATAAAATCAATGCCTTTGCTCACCATTTCTCCATGAAAATTAAAGTACCAAACCCTCATCTACAGTCACCTAGCATACCAACTTTAGCACAAGAAAAAATAATACAAGTAACCACAACAGAAGCTGAAGTACATAAACTTCTTAAAGATTTGGACCACAAGAAAGCAGTAGGCCCTGATAGAATTAGTGCACGCATTTTGAAAAAATTTGCAAAATAATTATTTCCTCCACTCACCAAAATCTTTAATAACTGTGTGATCCAACAGCAGTGGCCTGATATGTGGAAAGTTTGCAATGTAATTCCTATATACAAAAAAGGTAACAAGAATGATATAGCAAACTACCGGCCAGTTTCATTGCTCTGTATAATCAGCAAAGTACTTGAAAAAAAATATTTCCTCACGCCTTACTGATAATTTAACCAAGAACCACCTACTAAGTGACAGAAGGTATGGTTTTCGTAAGGGCTACTCTGCTGCCGACCTACACCTCCTTCTTACATCAGAATGGACTGCTGCATTCGACACAGGCAAACGAACCTGTGTATTGGCACTTGACATTGAAGGTGTATTCGACAGAGATTGGCACATTTCCCTACTGGAGAAATTGAAGTCAAATGGAGTGGACGGTGCCCTACACAATGTATTATACAGCTACCTGAAAAAAGAAAACTTAAGGTAGTGATGAATGGTAAGGAGTCAGCCCTCCACAACATCGAAGCAAGAGTGCCCAGAGGAAGTGTCCTGGGTCCACTATTGTGGAACATCTTCTTAAATGACTTGCTACATCTCATTCCAGAAGCCCGAGCCTTTGCTGATGATGGCACATTGGCAGTGACATACAGCCCAAATGATGAACAAGCTGCAGTAGCCTTAGTCACCAGGAGGCTGGAGGACATCATGAAATCGGGAGAGAGATGTCAGGTTAGGTTCGCTCCTCATAAAACTCAGTTACTAGCCATTACAAGAACTGAGTCTCGACTCCAACTGAATTTTATTAAGGACACAATCAAATCAAAGAAAGAAATTGAAATATTGGGTGTTATTTATGACAAAAAATTATCTTTTAAGAGTCATATCGAAACCATCAACCATCGCAAGGAAAGCATCTTCAAAATTAACATCCTTGAGAAAAATATCATATCTTGTTGACAAAAAAGGAAGAGAAGTATTGTACAAAGCCCAAATAAGATCAGCTATGGAATTTTCACATCTAGCTTGGGGAGGTGCAGCCAATACACACTTTAGTTTACTGGATAAGGTTCAAAGAAGAGCCCTCAGGATTATTGAAGATGGCTTTACATCAATACATGTTACAAGAATGGATGACTTACAACATAGAAGGGATGTGGCTGGTATAAAAATATGATTTAAGATCCAAAACCACCATGCCCCTCACCTTCAGTCACTGAGGCAACTACAGTACAGCGACGACAGGAGCGTACCACAAGAACAGTGGAGAGAGCCCCTGACGCACTAGAGGAGCCCCGCTGCCACACCACAGCATACCAGCGACATTTTATCCCAAAATATTGTAAGATGTGGAATAATTTTGTAAATGCAGACAATATTATTACTAATGACACTGTTTCAAATGCAAGGCGAACAAATGGCTTTAAGAAAATGTTGCAGTGAAATAACGTAAAGCACAGTAATGTGTAATTCTGGTTAGGCTTTTAGATAAGAACTATGGCAACATTTGTTTCTTTAGCCTGTAAAATCTGTTTGTAACAGGTCACAATGTTAATGAAGTGACCAAATATTTTCAAAACTAGTATAAAAAAAAGAAGAAAAAAAAGAGAGAGAGAGAGAGAGAGAGAGAGAACGAGAGAGATAGAGATATAGTGAGAGAGAGAGTTACAGATACTCAGACCACTAATACTTTGCGGTCCCAACTAGGTGGTCCGGCCTTAATGCTATTAGACAGAGACAATTTTTAGTGGAAGAATAGGACAGTAAAGTAGAAGAGAGAGCGAGAGCGAGAGAGAGATAGTGAGAGAGACGGGAGGTGAGGGGTATAATTATACACTCAGGAACTATATATTGTCAACCCAGGAACCACACATCATACCAAACACTGCCTGTCTTTCCTAAATCACCCCCAGCCTACACCACCACAATACCAGGGACATCTCTACACTACACCAGGATCGGCACATCAACATTATAAACTATGGCATCCTTAACCCTTTGAAGATTAGGACGCTTTCTGACGGCTTATTCTGATTATCATAAACCGATTTAATAAGATGATCTGTGAGAATGAAAAGGGTATGTATGATCTCCATTAACCCTCTGCCTTCCATATACCCTTCCTTAGCTGAATAAAATCGTCTAATAATCGCCAGCAGACAGAAACGAAACGCGTAATCGGATCTTGAAAGGGTAAAATATTTATATAATGTGTACGCTATTTCCTCCGCTAATGGGAACTGAGGCGTATGTAATCGATAATAATAGCTTGTGTGATGGAAGGGAAATCACACTGGCGTAATAATCAGAGCAAGATATAGAAGCCCTCAGTAGCAGACGAAAACAAATTATTTGTGTATGTTAGTATGAGTGTTTTTCTTCAGCTTTTATTTACCCTTACAAAATCCGACGACGCTTTGCGACTCTGTTTCTCGCTATTATTAGTCGATTTTGTTTTTATATTATTCAAGGTATAGGAAAGTCAGGCGGCTAATTGAGACAGTCTTTAGCCGTTTTATTCCCACAGATTCTTCTTAAGCTGTATAAAACCGTCTAATGACAGCCAGAATATACTGTCCGAATGTGTCATAATCTTTAAGGGCTTAAGCGTATTATTGTTTGGTCCTCCAAGCAATCAGTCAGTCAATTCAATTATTTTGGGTGTACGATGTAATAAAAAATAAATAAAATGAAAAAAATACACAAATATAGATATATATACAATAAATAAAGGATCCTCTCAGAAATCAGGCATATCTGTGTAAACAACAAATGACCGTAGAAGAAACATATTTATCGCGCTTTTAGATGAATAACATAACATTCTCAAAGTCATGTGGTAGGTCTCAGTGGATTTTCAATCTCTCTCTCTCTTTCTCTTTCTCTTTCTCTTTCTCTCTCTCTCTCTCTCTCTCTCTCTCTCTCTGAATTGCTGCCCCCTTTACACAGAGAACATTGGGTATTGGCCAAGTCCATTCACCCGTATTTCTTTACTCCACGTCGTTCCAATTTGACAGTCGAAATCTTGACATAAAACGAGGCAAAAATCCCTCCTCCTCACAAGCCCTTTCTGACATATAGCCGGCGTGGGTGTTTACAAGTAACAATATAACAGAATACTGACCTTTACTTTAATGGATATTGAAATTGTTGTGGCTGTTCTTTTATATGCTTGTTATAATTGCTTGATTTGTATGCATAATATTATATATGTACCATCCCTCATTCCGTTTATCCTGTTTATTATTCCTAGGGGGTAGAGGAGAAACGGATATAAATTAAATAATTAAACCTGGAAAGATGAATTGGCCTAGGCTATAAAAATGATACCGGGTCGGTGGTTGACTTACATGTTAAAATGTATATGTAGGTTATCTGTGGTAGTCTCAGTAATATCTATGAAGTACTTCTAGTATTAAAGGAACTTAGCTGTGATGCAAAGAGTGTAGATTAGATGATGGACATGTCAGTAGGTGAATATCAGGGAAGTTCTGCTGTTATGTGGCAGCAGCTGGTGGTTTGTTGTTAGCGGGACGAAGTCTGTGTGAAGTGTGTCTGAGATTCCCTTTTATCGTGACAATATAAAATATATTTAAGGGTTCTATATCGTCCCCCGTGATTAAATAATAAGGGAAAATAAACTAAGATATAATTGGTGCAACCACAGTAATATTTATCCACTAAGAAAATAAAGTAATGCGTATAAACAAAAAGGAACCAGCTGTCATGAACCCTGGAAATTCAAACTACGGTATATATACCAGCTAGGATTCACGACATACTCCGCCACCAGTTATATACAAAGTATTTACGATTGTCCCGTCCCGATCATGGATCGCCACAACTGGGAGGAACCCAAAGCAGCCCGACGTGACGGCCTCTGAGGGGTATCACCTCGGTCCGCTCCAGTAGCAAGAAGGATATTATCAGAGTTCGGCTTGCTGTCGCCATCCACTACCTCTAAATTTATCTCTAGTGGGTACAACTTAACCACCGGTCTGGTGGCCAAACCGGCTCCTGTTTTTACCCGAACTACCCTACATTCGTGGTCAGGACCACGAAGAAGTTTCAGTATCCGACCTATACGCCCAAAAAGTCGGGGGCCGTCATCATGTACTAGAACGACGTCCCCAACTTGTGGCGATGCTATCCCTCTTTTTACCATTAAGTGACGATGTTGCTCCCTGAGTGATATTAAATAATCAGTGCTCCACCTTTTCCACAGGTCATGTGAGAGTTTTGTTACATATTGGAAGCGTTGGTTGACGGAATAGTTGTTACGCCACGTCGTGTCCTGGAGATCTTCATCCGTGACTTCTCGCCTTGGAAAGCTTCTGATCCGCCTCCCATGAACCAGTTGTGAAGTAGTGATGGGTAGAGGGTCTTCAATATCACTGTAGGTGTAGCCAAGCGGGCGATCATTGACTGTGGCCTCGAGCTCCTGTAATACCGTATTCAGTTCCTCTCTGGTAACCAATGCTCGACCCAGTAACTTCTTCAAGCCAGCCTTTAGGATGCCAATGACCCGTTCCCATATGGCACCGAACCATGGCGCCCTGGCCGGTATAAACCGCCACTCGCACTTGAATTCCGCTAGAGTACCTTTTAACCTTGCATCATCTATCAACTCCCGTAATGTACTGGCTCCGCTAACAAATGTGGTGGCATTATCACTAATCATAATCTCAGGGTAACCCCTCCTGCTACTAAACCTAAGGAACGCATGCAAAAATGATTCGCAGGAGAGGTTAGACACCGTCTCTACATGGACCGCTCTAGTAACTGCACAAGGTGAATAAGACTACATATAATTTACTTACAGTACCCCCTTCTCTTTTACTGGCAAGGCACCTGTGTAGTCAACCCCCGTTACCTGGAAAGGACTCACTTCCTGAACCCTAAACTCCGGCAATGGAGGGGCCTGTACAGCACGGTATGATGTACCTTGCATTCTCTTGCAGATGATACATCCCCTTAAGGCTTTCTTTACTACCAGTCTAATCTTGGGGATCCACCATCTTTGCCTTATGTAATTTACAACATAACTAACACCACTATGGTTACACACTTTGTGGCAGTAATTACTAAGGAGAGTGGCTATACGATATTTATTAGGGATAAGGATAGGATACTTGGCACTATCATGTAAAGCTGACAAGTGTAGCCTACCTCTACAGCGTATAATGCCTCCCTCCATATAGAGGCCTAACTGCTTCACTATATTGCTTGGTGTGCCCTGTCCTTTTGACAAATAGTGGTGTTCCTCAGAGTAAGCTTCTCTCTGAGCTACCTTAATCATGGCTGACTCTGCTGCTCTTAATTCCGGCACCGTCAAGTATGCCGGCTTTGCCTGATAGTTCCCTTTGTCTTCTCTCTAAGAGTCCTAATAAACCTAAGGACCCATGCCATTATATGCCATGACTTCATATATGAGCCATACCGGTCCCAATTCAATATGGCAGTAGGGGCAACCGGTACCGGCAATAACAGGGTTCCATCTTGACTCGTGTTACAACCCACAGTGGTGTCCCCTCCTATTGAGCCCCCTATTGGGCCATGATCAGGCCATAGCATTTGGTGAGGTACCCATGTGGGCCCTCCCCACCAAAGCGAAGAAGCAACTAAGGACACATATGAAATCCCTCTGGTGACTAGATCACTGGGGATGTCCTCTGTGGACACATAACGAAAATGAGCGCCGGGGACTAATGACTTTATCTCATCAACTCTATTTTGAACATATATAGGCAAAATCTTTTTACTAGACAACCAGCATAGGGTTATCTGGCTGTCCGACCAGAGGTATACATTCTCTATAATCAGCTCGTCCGCGTAGGCCTCACATATATAACATGCGAGACGAGCTGCGAGAAGAACAGCAGTCAACTCCATCTTAGGTATGGTGAGGGACTTAATAGGCGCCACCTTAGCTTTGGCCATTACTAACCTACTCACCTCATCACCAACCGCATAGGCCGCTACACCATATACTACTGAGCTAGCGTCACTAAATAGGTGCAGCGTAACCCTCTAAGAATTAGTGACCTGATGGGGAAACATGATACCTGTACTATCTATCATATTGTCATAAATACCCTGCCAGTTAGCTCTCATGTCATCTGAAATGGGTACATCCCACCCACACTCTAATCTCCACAAGTCCTGTACGAACCTCCGTGCCCGGATGGTTACCGGTAGCAACACTCCTAGAGGATCGAACATACTCGCGGTTAGACTTAGAGCCTCGCGTTTTGTAACCAATGCAGGGCTACTTCCGTGGAAATTAACCTGTAACATATCCTTATCAGTTAGCCACTCAACGCCAAGTACCTTAACCCAGTCTTGTTTGGCAGAAGCTATACCCTTCAGGTGCAACAGTTCCCACAAACTCTCATTATTTGTGACCCACTCACGTAAAGACAGGTTAGCGCTGGAAAATATTCTACGGGCATCCCAACATTGTTGCTGCAAATTACTTACATCATCACCAGTCTCCTGTAAGTTATCAATATACAACCCCCTTTTTAGCTTATTAACTACTTCACTGTTCTCCTGTTTTTTTGAATGGTAGCATTAAGGAGGAACTGGGAACAGGTGGCCCTGAACAGAACTGCACGGAACCGGTAGACAATGTAAGGACTTGCAACATCCAAGGGATCAACGGGCCACAGAAACCTAGTAGCATCCCTATCCTTCTCACTCAACCCCACCATGAGAAATGCTTTCTCAATATCACTCACCCAGGCAAATTGATGGCATCTAAAGCGTAGAAGTACCTGGGTGAGGTCAGCCACTAGCGATGGACCTGTACGGAGACAGTCATTCAGACTGAACGCCTTCTCGTCCATCCTAGCCGAACAGTCAAACACTATCCGTACAGGTGTAGTAACACTATCTTTAGTAATACCATGGTGAGCTAAGTAGTGAATGGGATGACCAGCTTGATTCCTGTTTTCTACCCTTTCAATAAACCCCCTTTCTATCTGATTATCCAGAATCTTTGTATACTGTTGACAGTAGTTGGGATCTTTTATAAATTTACGCTGCAAGCCTCTCATTCTGCCCAGGGCTAACTTAAAGTTATCAGGTAATTTATCTATGTTATCTCTCCACGGCAGTTCCACTATATACTGTCCCTGTGCTCCGGAATACTGTACCGTTTCAGAAAATCTATTTAAGACTCTCTGCCCACCCTTACCAGTCTCATTAGGACTTATACCAATAGGGTCCAAGTCCCATAGAGCTGCCAGATCCTTTAATTCTGGAGATTTACTGCCAATATCTTTCTGTATCTCCACTAAAGGGTCTACTGCTAACTTAAGAACAGTAAATAACTCTACATGGGTCTCTTCTATATCTGACTGATAAGTGCCACTCAGTGCATAACCATAAATTGTGGGTAACATAACTATACTTCCTTCCCTGACATAGCCTGAATGTACAAAGTGGTAATAAAAGTTCGCCCCAATCAGTAACCCTATCATATCTCCATCAGTGACACCTGGATCGGCTAATTTGTAACCCTGTGCCTTAATAGCATTTACCTCCATCTCTAATCCTCTCCCTGGTTTGTATACTGGTAACTCATCCACAACAACGGCTCTCAATTTACGCACCCTTCTTCTGTGATGATAGGTTAACTCTACTATTTCATATTCAGTACTACCAAGTGAGCCAGTAAATCCCTGGAGCCTTAGCTGTTCCTTACTGACCCTAACGTAATCAAGCTGCGATAAAGCAGAGCGCAAGATGAAGGTACGTTGCGAACATTGGTCCAACAAAGCTCTTACTTTACTGGTATGACCGTTTCTGTCGGTCAAGGGAATCTGAATGGTAGGCAACAACACTGCATTACGGCCCGAAGCCACAGCCATGGTCACTGTTGGTTCAGGGGCCACTGGTTGTCCAGTTTGTTCAAGGCGTGGCGTCGGACACAAATAATTAAAATGTTTCTGTTGGCAGAATCGGCACGGCCTAATTTTAGGGTTAGTCCACCCCTGGCTGCCATGTTCTGACGACAAGCACCCAATGCACAATTTCAACTGCCTTGCTCTATTGGCCTTGGCGGGACTGTTCTTGTATTTTGCACACTTTGCCCAAAAAGGGCATGTCTTTAAACGCAACTTACATCCATACTTCTGCTTGGTATCGGGTTTCTGATACACCGCATATGCTGCTGTGGCGGTCACCCCAAACTGTTCTAGTGGATTATGTCTACTTTCTAGATTGCACACTTCAGTCTTAAACACACGAACATATTCATCCACATCCAGCCAGTTGTCTTTTAATTCACGCTTAATCACTTCAGAGAGTGCACTAGGAAGTTTATTATGCAACAGTACTGCACACATTTCACTTACTGTTACATCCATAGAGCGTAATGACTCTAACGCACACTCAAATGACGCGGAAAAATCTTTCAGAGCACTGACTTCCTGGCTAGGATGCGGGAGATTACACAGTTTCGCTATGTGAGCTGCTTTGATGCGATCCTTTTGACCATAACTGTTTTTCAGTATAGTGACCGCTGGTTCAAAACTTGCAGCGACCAAACTAAACCCACTAACAATTTGTAGAGCCTCACCACTAAGTTGTCCCTTTAGATACGTAAATTTCTGAATGTCAGTTAAGTCTGTTTGGGAGTGAACACTACAATCAAAGAGCTCCCAGAAACCCACCCACTGTTTTGGATCCCCGTCAAAACCTGGCAACTTCAGGGAGGGTAGCTTAATACCCTTCTGTTTCCTACTTGCTGCGCTATCATGAGATCTACCAGTAGTGGTTGTATGTAGAGCACTATCTAACTCAGCTAACTGACTGTTTACTTGATTAACATACTGCATATCTTTTACCATCTCCTCCTCTAACTGATCATCTGAATATAAGCTATACAACTCTACGTTATACGACTCGATATCAGCTAGGGCCTTTTCTACAGTGATTTTCACACCCCTTACATCATGTAGTGTAGCAGCATGTTCAATAAATTCAGACAGATTAGAGGTAAGCTTAGTAATCCCTCCCTTTTTGGCGGCCCTGAACCACCGCAATTACTTTATTTTCTCCTCCATTCTTAAAAGGTTTACGGTAACTAAAGCTTAAGGAACAACAATACTAATCGTCACTGTAGGCTAACCTATTCTAATCTATTCTAAGCCTAGGCTAACCTATTTACATTGATGACGACAGCAACCAAGCAAATTGAAGCATGCAGATCGCGTGCCCCATGTGAGTTTACAAATGATCAAAGAAAAGGAAAATTACCCTATGTCATATTACTCTACTTTACAATATTTACTTTACTAGGCTAGGCTATATAAAATTTTAACAAATTACAAAGTTAATGCCTGAAAAAGAAAGGAAAAGAAAGAGAAAGAAGGATCACGACTCCTCTGAAGGAGGAACAGCCGCAGCCGTCTTTATATCTATCCTATTGCGTCGACTGCTCCTCCTCGGCCCTATCCTTCTTCTCAAAGAAGGCATGCGCTCTGTTCAGTAGCCTATCTAACACCTTCCGGCTCCCTGGCACATCTAACCCAGGCTGAGGTCTGCCTGACAGTGTCCACCCTTGCCCCTGGTCTATAGAACTGCTTAACAAAAGAAAAGCAGGGCACTGCACTGGACGGTCCAGCGGAAAATCCCGGACATAACCTATGCGCCCCTCAACATTTGTCCACTGGATCGCCCAGCTCTACACAAAGGCAGACAAGTCAGGCCTAATACCCCCCCAATTCTTATCAATATATAACAGATGGCCCAGTATCCTGGTCACGGCACCAATTATATCCTGTTTATTATTCCTAGGGGGTAGAGAAGAAACGGATATAAATTAAATAATTAAACCTGGAAAGATGAATTGGCCTAGGCTATAAAAATGATACCGGGTCGGCGGTTGACTTACATGTTAAAATGTATATGTAGGTTATCTGTGGTAGTCCCAGTAATATCTATGAAGTACTTCTAGTATTAAAGGAACTTAGCTGTGATGCAAAGAGTGTAGATTAGATGATGGACATGTCAGTAGGTGAATATCAGGAAAGTTCTGCTGTTATATGGCAGCAGCTGGTGGTTTGTTATTAGTGGGACAAAGTCTGTGTGAAGTGTGTCTGAGATTCCCTTTTATCGTGACAATATAAAATATATTTAAGGGTTCTATATCGTCCCCCGTGAGTAAATAATAAGGGAAAATAAACTAAGATATAATTGGTGCAACCACAGTAATATTTATCCACAAAGATAAATAAACTAATGCGTATAAAAAAAAAGGAACCAGCTGTCGTGAACCCGGGAAATTCAAACTACGGTATATATACCAGCTAGGATTCACGACACCGTTTGTGAATTTGTGTGATTGTTTTTTTTTATATTAATGTGTCGCCATTACTGTTTATTTATGTAATGTAAACATACAGTATATATATATATATAAATATATATATATATATATATATATATATATATATATATATTATATATACAGTATATACTGTATATATATATATATTATATATATATATATATATATATATATATATATATATATATAATTACGAGTTAGAAAGAGGGTGAAGGAGAGGGAGAAGATGAACAGAGAAAGAAGAACAATTATACTACCATGAAAGTTAATTCGAGAACGCGAATATCGGGCATTACAAAGGAATACAAAGGAGAACAAACTGCAACAGACCTATTGGACCTTACGGGGCAGTTTGGATATCTAAAACTAATAATCTACTGACTACGAGGTAGAGAAAAGGATAGCAAAGAAGAAGGCTCCTCCCCACTCACCACTCCCTCCAGCTAATGGAAACAGATAGGAAAAATACCATGTAGTATTGAAAAACTGACACGGAAATTCGGACAGGACTGGGAGAAAAAAGAAGTTGAATTGTAATCTAAGCTAACTCTATTTACTACAATTCTGAAAGGGAACAGATATATGAAAATCAATATACATTGCGGTATGCGTTGACATTTCGTTGCGCGTTATTCTGAAAGAAACTGTGTTAATCGGGGGTTATTTGCCATGTGTTTATCCAGATGGTTCTTAAATGTTTCGACAGTATTACAGTTTACAATGTTCGAGGGTAGTCTGTTCCAATTATTCACAACGCGTTTGAAGAAGAAATGCTTCGCCTTGTGAGAATGAAAATGCTTGCCTATAATCTTATAACCGTTGTTTCTCGTGTTTGCTTGATTGATCGTAAATAATAGGTTGCTGAATCCCTTGAAGATTTTGAATACCTCTATTAGGTCACCTCTCATTCTGCGCTTTGTTAAGCTAAATTTTTTTAGTTCTTTTAAGCGCTCTTCGTACGGTTTATTACGCAATCTAGGTATCATTTTAGTGACTGCGTTGCACCTTTTCAAGTTTATTTATGTCCTTTCGGTAGTACGGTGACCAGAATTGCACGCAGTATTCGAGATGGGGACGCACCAATGAGTTGAATAGAGTAAGTATGATTTTTTCTTATTTGAATTTGAATGTTCTGCCGATGAAACCCACCAATTTATTAGCAGTTTTTATTACCTCTGTACACTGTTTACTCGGCTTCAGGTCACTTGATATTATAACTCCCAGATCTTTTTCATTATTTGTATTTGATAGTTGAATGTTGTTCATTGAGTTGTTGTTGTTGTTGTTGACATTTGACAAGGGCGGGTGCCCAACCCCGAAAGGGCGGGTGCCCAACCCCGAAAGGGCGGGTGCCCAACCCCGAAAAGGGTTGAAATAGGGGAGCTATCCCCCCGCCAAAGGCGGCTTTCTAGGGCCTTTCCTAGCTGATGCTGAGAGGATTGGGTTCTAGTCATGTGGTGATGGGCTGGTCTATCAGAGTGAGAACTGAGCAATCTCTGCCATACCCATAGCTTACTCTGACTGTTCCTTTTACTTATATATTTTCTAGATCTCAAGTGACGGCGTCTCTAACGTGGATTGACCTCCCAATCTACCAAGATTGGAAGCCAAAGCGTCACATTTTTCCCTTGCCCCTCAACTTTCTCTTCATAATTGCTGAGGGACACAGGGCCCTGGGTGGGGCTTTGGTTTCCCGGGCATTTCTGCACCCTCCTCAGCTCCCCGCCATGGAGTGGCTTCGGTCACCCAGGCTTTATTGTGGTCGGTGGGGAGGGTTCTGTGGCGGCGCTCAATTATGGCCTTGGCCTTGCTCGGGGCCTTGGGGCTGTTCGGCCAGGCAGCTTGGGGAACAACAACAACAACAACAACAACAACTTTGCATTTTTCTATGTTGAATTTCATTTGCCATTTTTCTGCCCAGTTTTCTAAAGTGTCTAGGTCACCTTGTAGTTTTTGCCAATGTACTGTTGAGGTTACTTTATTAGTAACTTTTGTATCGTCAGCAAATTTCGAAATTTTGCCTTTTATTCCTTCGTCTAAGTCGTTTATGTTAATTATAAAAAGAATAGGACCTAATACCGAACCCTGGGGAATGCCACTATTTACTTTGCACCAATCAGATCCTTCACCATTTATTACAACTCGTTGTTTACGGTCTGAGAGCCAATTTTCGAGCCATTTCAGAGTTTTTCCTATTATGCCATGAGCTTTTATTTTGTCAATTAGTCTCTTGTGGGGTACGGTATCGAAAGCTTTCTGAAAATCGAGATATATTATATCAACTGCTCTATCCTTATCATATGATTTGTAAACATCATTGAAGAAATCGAGTAAGTTTGTTAAGCATGAACGTTTATTTCTAAAACCGTGCTGATAATTTTTTATTAAATTATTTTCTTCCAAATGTTTTACTATTTTGGCCCTTATAATGGTTTCCATAAATTTGCCCGTTACCGATGTTAAGCTAATTGGTCGATAATTGCCGGGAGAGGACTTATTTCCTTTTTTGTATATGGGCGTCACGTTAGCTAGTTTACATTCGTTTGGAACTATCCCAACATTCTATGATTTGTTGAACAGATTTGCGAGTGGGTTTAATAATTCGTGTTTTGCTTCTTTTAGGATCCTTGGGGATATTTTATCAGGCCTGGGGTTTTATTAACTTTCAAATTGTTGATTGCAAACCGGATATCGTCTTCATAAATCGTAAAGTTTTCGAGCTCAGTGCCATTTGATTGATTCGTAGGGGTAGGTGGTTACCGGTAGTATCTTCCGACGTGAAAACTGATGCAAAATAGTTATTTAGGATATTCGCCATTTGTACTTTGTTATCTGTATGATCTCCATTTTCCGCAACAAGTGGGCCTATTGTTGAAGTTACCGTTTTTCTGTTTCTTATATAGCTGTACAATTCTTTCGGATTGGACTTGCTGGAGCTGGCAATATGAAATTCCAGATTCTTCTTACTTCGTTTGATGAAATTTTTGGTTGTTCGACGCAGTCTATCGTGTTCTAATTTATCGCTATTATTCTGAGTTGCCTTATATTTTTGGTATGCCTGCTTTTTTACTAAGAGGATGTTTTTTATTTCATTATTCCACCATTTTGGCTTATATTTTCCTGCTGGGCGCCGGTTTCGTAGAGGGATGCTTGTATTTATTGCTTTGTTTAGGTTATTAGATAATATGTTCCATAATCGATTTACATCATGAGTTTCGGTCATTTCACTCCAGTCAGTATTGGCAAGATGCCTTCTAAGTTTGTTAAAGTCGGCCCTTCGATAATCTGGTACTTTTTCCGTGCTCTCGTTTTGTTTGTCATTATTTACTTTAATGTTAAAGGACACTATCCTATGGTCACTAGAGCTAAATTCTGGTCCGATTTTAACGCTATTTACCAGTCTTTCATTTGTTGTTAGAATAATATCCAGAATGTTATTTCCCCTTGTTGGGTGTTCTACGTGTTGATAAAGGGCACTTTCCTGAAGATTAGCATATAGATCATGTCCCGCGTGAGCATTTAGTGGTTCGCCCCATGTTGTGACTGGCAGATTGAAATCGCCAAATATTACTGCTTCTTCCTGACAACATATTTCTGCTATTTGATCATAGAGTTTCTCGTCAGTATCGGGTGATTGTGCAGGAGGTCGATAAATGAGGCCAATTATTATCTTGCTTGCTTGATTATTTATTTGAACGTAACTAGTATCAATATTATTTATGGCAGGTTTGGTTACCGCGATTGGGTGAAGATTACTTTTAACATATAGCAGAACCCCACCTCCCATTCTATGGGATCTTTCGCAGCTGAAGGGAGTATAACCTGGTAATGCGTATTCCGACAAAAAATCACGCTTTTCCGTGTTGATCCAAGATTCTGAAACACCGATTATATCACATTCCTCCATACATGCAAGTGCTTCCAGGTCTTCAAATTTATTGCGTAAGCTGCGTGCATTAACGTACAGAACGAATCAAAGGCAAGGAGAAAAAAAAATGCATGATACATAATTTGTATGCAAATAAGAAATGATAATAGTCAATTCCTAGTTATTGGGAAGAAGATTACCAGCTGCCGAGATCACTGGGAGACGGGCAGCATATTCTCCAAGTTTTGAAGGAGACATAATACTGTTAACAGTATTCCTTTGTTTATACAGAACCGGCAGAACTATTCCAAAGCTAATATCGTAATAATGTTAAGAGTCATTAATCTGTAGTACTACCATCAATATTAGTAGCAACACACGACTTCATTATTGGATAATGCAACGTCAATAGAAGGAACCTGACTTAACTATCACGTAACTTAAGGGAGCCCACCTCCGCTGTGTTCTCTTTCTCTCCCTCTCTCTCTTTGGCTTGTATCCATTCTGCCCCATTCAGCCTACTGTTTTAAGACGTTGACCCCCATCCAGGAGTCAATAATTTCCTGGTGAGCGGTAGCGAGCCAGCATATATATATTTTTGTTTTGATAGCATGCTAAATTTGTACATTTTTCGATAGAAATATTTCTCAAAGCCGGATTTCTCCATACAATACTGGCTCGCTATCGCTCGCCTGGAAGAAATTGACACCTGGATGAGAAATGTCTTGAAACAGTTGGCTGAATGGGGCCGAATGGATACAAGCCAGGGAAAGAGAGAAAAGGAGAGAAAGATATTAAAAGCCGGTGACCCCCCTAAGCCCCATTTCACCTCACTTAGCCGGTGGTGCATTGTGGTGCGATATGTTTACTTGATCCTTTCAGTACCGGTGAAGTCTTTGATATTGGATTTCAGCTAAGGCGAGATATATGGTAGATGGTATTGTATCAATTGAGATAGTCTGTCACATTTTAATGAGTAGACCCTCCTAACCTGAATATAACCGTCAAATAATAACCAGAATGAATTATCAAAATTCGTCATAATTCTCAAGGGATTATATTTGAAGTCAATACAACACCCAAGCCAAATTGCACGTGGCCTAAAATGTCAAGAACATACTTAAGGTCTACTTAAAGTAAACCACCGTAACTCAAACAGCTGGCCTAGGTCTTTCATTTTTGATCAAATAGTTGACGTCACTATTAGAGTAATGGCCGCTTCCGGTAATGAAGCCTCCAACAGACTGGGAGCTTCTCCATGTCAATCTTGCACTGTTATAATATATGGATGCATATGTTTGCTTTCTAATGCGATAGTGACTGCACAACTTAAGTTGAATGTATTAGTCTAGATTTGCCTCGCGAAAACCCAGCTATTGTGAGAGATACAAGTCGTAATTTATAAGTACGGTTAAGTCACCCCTTACGTAAATTTGTTTTACATTACCTTTAAAATAATGTATTGTCATGAATATTTGGAATACAATAGTAGAGTTATGTTTTCAAAATAGCCTACATACACTTATTCTCTTTCTGTCATAATATAATGTACTTTTACAGATGAGAATGACACCTGTACTTGAATTTTTGAATAGTATTATCATCAGAAAGCTTAAATTATGTGATGTTGGTTACTGAACTTAACATATTTTGAGTTTCGGCCATGTTAGCGTTGACACCAAAACATACTTAAATAGTTGTCAATATTTAAGCTCAGGGACTCGCGAAAATACGACCGGAATTTTGACAAACATATAGGTTTTAACTAGGGTGAGACTCCGCGTTTGTAATAATAGAAGGAAATATTTTTGCCAGAACAAGATCTAGTCCAAACTTGGGCAATATGCGTCCGGCAAGTCAATTACCGGTCTAGGAAGGCCCTCTTTTCAACCCTCAGCAGTCCTAAAAGGCCCTTCAGAGTCTTGGATATATTTGCGTTCCATTGGCCTGCAGGAGCGATTGAAGAGACGTCGAAGGTACTGGTTTACATATGAAAGGTGTTGAAAGTTTGTTCGCTATTCAGTAAATGTGACTAATAAATTACCTGTTTTCAAAAATTGTTTAAGGAAATATTCTCAGTACATAGCATAATTAGGGGGTATATGTGAATATATTTCATGATATATCCCCAACTATAGTATTAATAATGTTCATGTCCTGTAAAGAAAGAGGTTAATTGATGACTAGTTTGTAATTATTTTATTGCGTTATGCATGCAAAATACGCACGTGAATACAGGCAATAAAGCTACCTTAGTAAAAATGGCAAAACTAGCAATATAGTATTAAGAAACTGTACGTCAAATTGAGTAGTAAAACATTTCCAGCCATGAATAACGCAGACTAACTAATGATTTTCATTGTCCAAACATACCCGCATACGTATCAATCCTGTGAAATGTGTGAACATTTTGCTATTGAATTTGATTTAAGCAATCACATTGCTCAATTATTGACTATGCTTGGCTGAATTATTTTGGTTACCTTATACTTTTTGGAAAGACTTCTCAAATTGAAAAAGTACAAGTAACTTTAATCTTCACATAATTATGAACTGAATAACAAGAAGTACTGACGTTAGTGTTTCTAATCACACTTTATATATACTGTATATATATTTTTTCTTAAATGCATCAGTAAATGAATGCAGGCTAAACATAAATAGACTGAATCAATGGCATTGGGCTTCCAAGGAAGTTGCAAACGTTTTCGAGAAGAAATTAATGTATGTTGACAAAACGTTATTATTATCTTCATTTGCTAGCCGAATATTGTATGTACAGATACCCACATGAATTTGGTACCTACCCTGTAATTTTATGTGTGGAAGGAAGGTTGTATGATTGAATTAGGAATGATGTTTTGCAGCTGATAATTTATGTGAACAGTTAAGGGTTTTATAAAAAAATGATTATATGACTGTCATACTATTTTTACTGTCATATAGGCCTACAGTATATAATCACGGAGTGGGTGCAAATGTATGTGGACCCTGTACAGTCGGAGACACACATTTATGTACAATTTCAGAAAGAAAAAATAAGAAATACTGTACTAAGGAATTGATTTGGGATACTGATGATTATAACGGTCGGCTAAACTGGTCACTGCTCTGACATATATCACTATAGGTAGCGCCAACGAGCTTGACAATAATCTTGATCCCTTAACTTATTATAACTCAAAATGAATGAAAGCAATCGGGCTGACGTTTCCTCTCATTTGGGAAGAGTTCACAAGGTAATAGGTGTGCATATTTACAGCCAGTTTGCTCTAGGCCATTTTGAGTTACAGAGATGTCAGGGATCAAGATTATTGTCAAGTTCGTTGGCGCTATTCAAATATTGATGACCACGACTGTACAGTTGGTCAAAGTTCCAGCTGACTCACCCTCGCTCTGGGGCTCGCAGAATTATCTGGCAATACTAGTGTAGGAAGGAGGTGTGTCTTACAAAGATTGTGATTGGTAGATCTGATTTCGGCTATATCATTGTTAGAACATAATTATACTAAACAAGGGAAAGTTAGCCTCGCTCAAATAAAAATGCATACATGGCTATGTATGATTCCGAACATTCACCTAAAGTTCGTAGATTTGCTTAAATATTAAAGTTATTATATCCAATGATTGGCAACTACACCAGTATTGCCAGCTAATTCTGCGAGTCCCAGAGCAATGGTGGGTCAGCTGTAACTTTGACCAACTGTACCTTCAATTAGTATTCAGTTAACATGTTTGTTTCACCTCCCTAGTTCCCCCCCCCCCACCCCAAACACACACACTCCCCCTCCCCCCTTGACCTCGTCAAGCCTAATCACAAAAATCTCTGATTCAGGCGAAAAAATTACAGAAGTGCTGATGCACAGTCAAGAGTACCCATTTCTATCTGTAGCGAATGCCAACGAGAAAATAAATTACTTTATGATAACCCAGATGCTTGATAATTTAGCTTTAAAAGCCCAAACTTTGAACTCGTGTATTTTGACATATAATGAGAGCTGTATATATTAATTAACAAATTGAAAACCCTCATCTATAAATCCGGAATCCGCCCTGCCCTCGTCCATTTTACACCAGTTACTATCAAACCAATCAGACCTTCCGCCGTTCTGTTCACTCGTTCACCTCACACACTAACGAACGCCCCACACAAAAATCCCAATCCCAAGTTAATGTTCGTATCCCCGGCAGCCACGCATCAATATTTACTTTGGCTTGGGGGCGGGAGGAGGGGGGGGGGGGGAGGTGATTTAAGGGGGTAGTGCTTATATATTTTTGGTCTATTTATATATTTATATATTTTGTTATATATATTTTTTCTCGCTAGACCTCCATCAAGCTTGACAAAAAAGACACCCCTAGACCCCCTTTCAAGATAAATGTGTACATTTCTCTATAGAAAAATGTCCAGGCCGAAGGCCGGTTTCTTCTAATATTACAGGCTCGCTTTCGCTCGCCAGGAAAACAATCGACAGATAAGTTACAAGAAGGGCTTAATATTGACAAATAAATTGGGCGAAATGTCCCAAAATCGCCAAACTAATGGAACGAACGTCTTAAAATATCAAAACTAATGGGGCAAAACATGAAGGAGAAGGGGGTCCAGAATAAGCAACTACCTCCCCCTTTAATTGTTTTGCTCTCCCCTCGGTGAACCTATTTTCTTGCGCCCCGGTAAAGGAATAATTTGTCGTTACTTTTAGTGTTTTCCGATACACCAGTTAATTTTGCATGATACTGCTGCAAAACTTATTGGGGGCAAATGTGAAGACTGGCCAATGTGGAAAAGTGGACTGGCTGGGTAAGAGAGAGGGAATTATGGGGAGGTTTTTAGTTTGTTCCTTACACCTCCATAAAACTTAAAATTAGACCCCCTAGATCCCCTTTCAAGATATATTTGTAAATTTTTCGGTAGAAAAATGTCCGCGGTTCTTCATACTTTATTGGCTTGCTATCGCTCGCCAGGAAAAAAAATCGACACCTAAAGGGCACGAAAGGTCTTAATATTGACAGAAATGGGGTGAAAAACTTAAAATTGCCAAACCAATGGGTCTAACATCTTAAAAAACAAATAAATAACAATGGAGCTAAGCAAGAGGGAGAAAAGGATCCAGAAAAAAGTCCCTCGAGTGGAAATCTCCCTTTAATAAGGGGACAACACACCCTCCGACACAAACAAATTAATAAAAAAGCAAATATATCTTTCATCTCGATACTTTAAGGGTAAAATCAAATTATCAATGCCGACTTTGTGGGAGCATGAGAATGTGGTACGTCATGACATCATGACATCACGACGTCATGATGTCATGATGATGTCACAACTTCCTGCGGTCTTATTATTTGTGCTACAGACACCTGGTGCTAATGTAAATACTCGAATACCATACAAATAGCGTGTAATTTCGTTTTTCTTAAAATTTCCAATACATCATGAGATATTGAGGTCATAAAATGTACGTCGTGAGCGACGTCGCGACGATCGCGATTTCGTTTAATAAAATCCCCCATGATACTCAGGTTTTTCACTTTATCGAAAACAAAAAATTACACGATGAAGGCACAAACAATATACAGTACATGTGTTAACATGAGCGTGTACAAGCAGCTCCAATACAATACAATGGAGTAGTTACACTTGGAAGTTGCCAATATATGATTGTGGGAAATCGCAGACGCAAGTAAAATATATATAACATCTCAACTATTTGGTGGTGTGTCATGAAAAAATGGCTAAGTTACTCATAAAAACTAAGTTTTCTGATTTAGGTATTAGAAAAAAATGTAAAGTAGCCAGTAATTTAGGGTAAACTAGGATTTGTCTATATGTAACCTCTTATAATATGTATCATAGGTGTATGTCAGTGTTTTGGGGGTGAGTGGGGGGGGGGGGGTTATTGATGTCATAGTGATGTCATATAGGTGTTTATGCCATCTTATGTTATTATCCATTGTTGAAAGAAGCATTTTAGACCCCCCCAAAAAAAATCATGACACTTTGGTTGTGTGTGTGTGTGGGGGGGGGGGGGGGGCGGATGTCATAATTATGGTTGTTTATATCCTCCTATGCTATTCTCCTATGTTGAAAGAAGCATTTTTGACAAAACAAAATATCATGAAATTTTGGGCTGGGTGTAGTCCCCTTAATTAAAGGCGGAAGGTAGTGTTACGGCCCAGGGTCTAAGAAAACAGGCCTAATTATATAGGGGTAGAGGACACCCTGGTAGCAACACATTAAGACTTACTGGATATGACTTTACAGTTAAATATACACCAAGACATCCAGTGTTATTGATGTTTAACTAGGAAGATTGAATTAACCCACTGTACACCAATACTGAGGTATTGAATAATAATTATATTTTCTCCAATTGTATACTAACACTGAGTTGTATTTTACCGGCAGTTCAAACTCCTTACTCATTTATAGGCCTTAAACTAAATGGACAGAGAATAGACAATAATTAAGTTTTAATTTATTATTATAAAGAACATGCAAACAAATACATATTACTGATAATTACTTATTAAATAATGGTTAATGAAAATAATAATAATATTCTTAACAAAATAAACAATAGTAATTAGATATATAAATATTCTTATTTAAATTTATATTTACATTTAATTAAACAAAAAAGAAGCAAATATTATAGCATCACCAACTCGGTCTCGTCCACCTGGTAACTCCTAATCGTATCCTCCTGAGATTTGTGAATGATGTCAGCGCCCTCTAGGATCCAGGAATCACGAATATAAGTGTAGGTATGAAGTAACAGGTGAAGCGAGACATGCCGGAGACGGGAGCCACGAAGCAGTGGTGAAGCAGGGCAGTGTATGAATCCCCCTCACACGAACCAAGTGAAGCTTCAACAACTTATACAGAGGTTCAGGGCGTAATAGTAGGAATATATGTTGTGAGCAACAAAGAATTGCCACCACTCGTCACGTGATGAGACGAATTGTACAGTGGCCCACGTGAGTCCTGTTCCTCGTTGATCTTATGATTGAAAGTAAAATTGGCATGAATGAATTGCGAGGGTGTTTTTTAAAATTAAGGCATAAATAGAAAGTAGAGAGGAAAACAGAAATGCGTCTAGACTTGACTTAATACTACTGGATATTATGGCATTGTGAATTCTACCTCTGTTTCAGTGTATTTGTATTGGCAATTTATATGAATCATAATAATTACTGTGATTAATTGCTCATATCAATGATAGCCCTGAATGCTTTATTGTTTAGTTCCTGCTTATTGAATATATTCATCTCTCTCTCTCTCTCTCTCTCTCGCTATATATATATATATATATATTTCGAATGAGAGAGAGAGAGAACAAGATTTTGACATTCTCAAATTTCAAACCGGATTGAAGGTTCTGTCTGACCTTATCTCCATCTCTCTCCTCCCCCCTTTCTCTCTCTCTCTCTCTCTCTGTCTCCCCCTAGCAACCAAAAATGTTCCACAGAGCTTTCACAGTGCCTACCTTCCCTTTACACAGAGTAAGTGGTATGCACCTTTCAACACTCCACTATATTCTGTCCGAAGGGGAGATAAATTTTTCACTTAAGTGTTTTTCTTCTGAACCCCCTTGTCCCTCATGTATTGCTTAATTAGTTTTGAGATTTTAAAACGTTCTCTCCATTAGTTTGGTGATTCTATGACTTTTTCGCTCCATTTCTGTCAATGTAATGCCATTTAGGTGTCGATTTATTTCCTGGTGTGCGATAGCGAGCCTGTAATTTAGGAGGAACCAGACCTTTGGCTGGAACATTATTCAACCAAAAAATGTGCATATTTAGCTCGAAAGGGGATCTTGGGGTATTCTTATAAGCTTGATGGAGGTCTAGGGAGCAAAAAAAAAAAAAAAAAAAAAAATCTCCTTAGCGCAACAATATTGTACAGCCTTTCTTTACACAACCAGCAAGCACACTATAATTCATCAGACCGAGTCTACAAATTGTTCCCTTTAATAATAATAATAAAAATCGTCTGGTTACTTATATAGCGCCCGTATTTCCTCCTTCAAGGATTCTCAAGCGCTTGACACTTCTTTAATCAACCAGATACCATTACCCATCTCCCTTGCTCATGGGGTGACGGTAACCGCCGGCTATATCTCGGAAAAACTTTTCAATCTGAGCGGGGATTGAACGCGAGACCTGCAAGATGTGAAGCAGGCACGCTATCAATTGAGCCAACCGGACGGCTCAACTAATACAAAATTACCCTCCATAGCAGGAATACATTAAAATATATGTGTTCTAATTGTTAAAGTAAGTCTAAAAACTAAAATCCTTAACCTCAAACATAGACTACAGTAGATCTGGACTGGACACGAAAATGGAACTTTGCAGTAAGGGACCCAAAATCGGAGAACGAACCCCCAAGTTCGAACCTCGAAACCGCGAAAAATTGGTATTTTCGCGGTTTCGAGGTTCGAACTTGGGGGTTGGTTCCCCAATTTTGGGTCCCTTACTGCAAAGTTCCATTTTAGTGTCCAGTCCATATCTACTGTAGTCTATGCCTCAAACTATGCCTGAAACTATTAAGAATACCTATACGAGTAGCAAAGAAAGAATATACATGTGTAACATTTGCATTTATGATATATTTCCTGCCACTACTTACTATATATGATTTGTTTGTACTTTTCCACAGATTAGCTATTTTAGTTACATACAGACATGCAAAGATTAACAAAGATTACATTTTCTGTTCCTGTTATCTCATTATGTTTCTACAGTATTCTTTGTTCAAACACATACTACCCCCCCCCCCACCCCACACACATATGCAAGCATACCCTCTATACCCACACATAGAAAACTCTATGCCCACGCATACACAAGCACTAAATAACACACTCACAAACATCCTCACCACCCACCTACACACACACACACAGGTAGGAAGTTGTATAAACACACCTGTACCAAGTTGGGTGAAGCAGAAAACTCTCAGGAACACTCGGAGTCGCACCAGCTGGAGAGAAAAGACAGTTAGACAGAAATACTATTTTATGAAGTAGACACGTGTACAATCTAACATATAAATTCTAGCCCAATATGAACCATCAATCACTAAAACGAACGCCGAAACGCAACTATGAGGTAAATCATTAATGAACAGATTCGATTTAGATCGGGATACTTTGGTAAACTTAAGGCCAGGATTTATGTCGTAAAGGGTTAATCACTAATACAATATTAATATATTCAGAAAACTCATCCAATACTCATATTGAATGAACGACGGAAGAGACATTGGCAATTTAGATTGACCCTTACAAGATACGATGGCGCATTTATTTTCTGTTTTCTGGCTATTATTCGACGATTATAGTCAGATTAGGAAGGGTATATGAACATCACAGAGAAGGAACAGTGCTAGCGCCCCTTCTTTTCCTTATTCTAATTTACGACATAGATGCCAACACAA
Organism: Paralithodes platypus; assembly: GCA_032716605.1. Taxonomy (NCBI): domain Eukaryota; kingdom Metazoa; phylum Arthropoda; class Malacostraca; order Decapoda; family Lithodidae; genus Paralithodes; species Paralithodes platypus. The sequence continues at coordinate 24,476,421 of CM064552.1, read as the reverse complement.
GACACAGTACGGTGCCTTCTTTTGCTGATGACACAAAACCAAGTGAGTTCACTGCTCAATAGGTGGCATTCTGAGAGTGAGGGTCTGAGTCTGGAGGGTGAGACGGTGAAGCACTTGAACGAAGCAACCAGCTGCTTCAGAGATGGAGCTGCTTCGAGCCTACCTTTGGATGTGTTCGCCGCTCCTCTAGCGGCACCAAGGAGCGCGACGCCCCTCGTTATGGGTGGTGATTTGGTGCAGTAGACTGTTTGAAGCGACAGCTTCACAGCACGCTCCTCTGCGAGGATGGGCTCGTCTGGCACTTTTTGCAGTTCGACATCTAGGGCTCTCTTGAAGTTGTCTAACGAGATGTCCCTCATGTCTCTTACTCGCCGTGGGAGTTTGTTGAAGAGACGTGGGCCTCTGTGTGATAACCAGCCCTCTCGCAGAGAGCCCATAGCACCCCTGTTATTCATCCGGGGGATTTCGCATTCCCAGCCTCTCCTATCACTGAATTTCATGACTATCGGAGTATGTAGGTTTGGTACTAAACCCTCTGCGATTTTCCATGTGTATATTATTAGGTAACGATGTTTAAGATGTTTTTATCGAACTTATATGCGAAGTGAAATTTCTTTGTACACTTTCTACGTCATTTATTTCACCTGCTTTGTATGGGGATGTTAATACGCTAGAGTATTCAAGCCGCGGTAGCACTAGAGATTTGAAGAGCGTTATCATAGGCAATTCACCGCGTGTTTTAAAAGTACGCAGAATCCAACCCGTTAGACGTTTCGCAGCCGCCACTTTGACCTGGTTATGTACTTTGAAACCCATATTTTCAGACATTAATACCCCAAGGTCTTTCACACTGTCTTTCCGTTCTATTATGTGGTTTGATTCTGTTAAGTAATTTGTAATTTCTTTAACACCATTATTATCTCCGTACCGTATAATTGGAATTTTTCCTCATTGAATTGCATGTTGTTTTCCCTGGTCCACTGGAACACTACATTCATGTCTTCCTGCAGTCGGCCCGTTTCCTCTTGTGTGTTTACTATCTTGCTTAATTTTGTGTCATCAGCAAAAGACGACACCGTACTGTGTCTGGTGTTGGTATCTATGTCGCAAATTAGTATGAGGAACAGAAGGGGCGCTAGTACTGTTCCTTGGGGCACTGAGCTTTTGACATCCGAAGGCTCAGAAGTGACTTGGTTTACTGCTACCGATTGTTTTCGGTTTACGAGGAAATTGTATATCCACCGTCCGATTTTCCCAGTTATACCTTTTGCTTTCAGTTTGTGGGCTATTATACCATGGTCACATTTATCAAATGCCTTAGCAAAATCGGTGTAAATGACATCCACGTTTTTCTTTTCTTCTAGCGCTTTAAGAATTTTGTCATAGTGTTCCAAAAGTTGTGAGAGACATGATCTTCCCGCTCTGAACCCATGTTGACCGGTGTTGTGTAGTTCATTTGTCTCCATGAATGTTGACATTTTGCTTCGCAGGACTCGCTCGAAAACTTTAATGATGTGAGAGGTTATAGCTACCGGGCGGTAGTTTTTTGGTAGTGCTTTACTCCCTCCTTTATGCAGTGGGGCAATTATTGCGTTTTTCAAGCTATCTGGTATGTCACCAGTGTCTAGACTCCTTCTCCACATTATAGCCAGGGGTTTTGAGAGGTTTTCCTTACATTTTTTCATTAGGATCGAATTCCATGAGTCCGGGCCTGGTGCCGAGTGGGATGGCATGTTGGAAATGGCCTCTTCTATGTCTTTTGGACCGAAATCAATATCCAGCATCTGAGGAGTTTCCGTGGGGGAGGTTTCCATGAAAAATATATTATGGTCTCTGATGACTTTTGTTTCAACGGGCTCACTGAATGCCATTTCATACTGCCTGCTTAAGAGTTCGCTCATTTCCTTTTTGTCCCCTGTGAAAGAGCCATCCCCTTTGCTCAGTGGGCCGATGTTTGATGTTGTTTTAGCCTTTTGTTTGGCGTATGAAAAGAAGTATTTGGAATTTTCCTTTATACCTGCAATAGCTTTCCTCTCCTCTTCCATATGTTGTAGTTCATATGATATTCTTAGCCTTTGTTCAATTTCCACAATTTCTCTATCTATTTCGACCTTTTGCATATCCTGTAGATTTTGATGTGTGCGTCTTTGTGTGAGTAATTTTCTTCTTCTGTACAGCTTCCTCCTTTCCCGATCTTGTTTGCTTCTTCGTTTTGTTTGTCTTGCAGGTATATGGTGGCTACAGATTTGGGTCATGGTTTCTGTTATTAAGACTAGACATTCTGCTGGTGTCAGGTTATCCATTAAATCTTCCCAGTCTATTTCCTCCATTTCTTGATTTACCCCTTCCCACCTAATGTTTTTGTTATTGAAGTTAAATTTACTGAAGGGGCCGGTTTTTGTTCTCGATTCTGAGGTTGTCTGTACACTTTCTAAGGTTGTTTTGATCTCAATTAATTTATGATCTGAGTATGTTGTGTCCGATATGTTAACAATAACTGCTAAATTTAGGGATTCTATTTTAACTCCAAGTATTTCCACCACTTCATTACTGTTATTTAGGAATTCAGTACATATCAGTGAGTCATGTATGTACAAGGCTACACCTCCATGTGATCTATGCGTTCTGTCCGCCCTATGTAGGTTGTAACCAGGAATCCATACCTCACTATCTTCCTGATCTTTAATGTGAGTTTCTGTGAGAGCCGCAAATATAGCGTTTCCTTCTTCTAGCAGGCCCCTAATAAATGGTACTTTGTTCGTGGTTCTATTATTTAGGCCTTGGATATTTGCAAACAAGATTGGGGAGGGATTGTTTGGAGTACTATGTGTACCTAATAGTCTTCGGGATGTATTGGCCACTCTTGGGAGGCTCTTCCATCTCCCTCAGTCTCTTCATCTTCATCTGCCCTTTCCCTCCTTGCCTTTTTCCTCTGTCTCGTCCTCGCATAGCTAGAGAGTTTTTTGGGCTACCATTCGTGTTAGGTCTAGCATATCTCCAAGTCCCTTTAATATGAAAAGCTGGGCATTTCATATTGTAGCAGGTCTTGTTCTCAAGTGATGTCTTGCAAAGGGATGGGTGGTGGTATTTGCAGGTTTTACCAAATCTACATTTTCCATGACTGGTTATGTTGTTGCAAATTTTGGGATGAGCAAATCTACATGAATTCCCATTATATTCGCCCTTTTGACCAAAGTAGCATCTTCTTTCCAGATAATATCTGCACACTGGTTTAAACAACCCCAGTAGGTGTGGCTGGGGCTGCAAGGGGTTATGTGGTGAGCTAAGTGTGGTTGTTGTTGTTGTTGTTGTTCCCCAGGTTGCCTGGCCGAACAGCCCCAAGGTCCCGAGCAAGGCCAAGGCCATAGAGCGCCCCCACAAAACCCTCCCTGCTTACCACTAACAAAGCCCGGGTGACCGAAGCCACTCTAAGGCAGGGAGCTGAGGAGGGCGCGGAAACGCCCGGGAAACCAAAGCCCCACCCAAGGCCCTGTGCCCCTCAGCAATTATGAAGGGAAAGTTGAGGGGCAAGGGTGCTAAGTGTGGTTGTGGGTGATAGTGGGCTTGGTGTATGGGTGGGTGAGGCCTGCAGGGGGGTGGAGTTACGGGTCGGTTGTAGGTGGGCAGGTGGCAGTGGTGAGGGGGGAGATGATGTGGAAGGGGAGCCTGATATGGGGGCTTGTTGCATCCTACGTTCATCCTGCAATTGTATTTGATCAACAGCAGTAGGGTGGTCAATGGCCATAGATGGGATTAATGTGGGTGTTTTCTGGGTCTGGGGAGGTGTGGGGAGATGTGCGGCAGGGTTTGTGTATATGTAGGGTGCGAAAGGTTGTTGTTCGGCAGGCGATGTGTGTTGATGTGCAGGAGGCAATGTGGGCATTATCATGGGAAGGTGTGCGTGTGTGGGTTGTGATATTTGTATGGGCCCTAAGGCCCCAATAGTTCCCCATTTTCTGTGAAAGGTAGCTATGTCTTGGCTATATTTCCGTCTATCTTGTACTTCTGTATTTTCTACAGTCTGTATGACTTGCCATGTGATATCGAAACAACTATCACAGAAATGGAGGTTCTTCCCTCTTGTATTGTACGCCTCATTTATTGGTGTCAATCCTATGCAAATCCAGTGGTATGGTTGCTTGCATATCCGACATGCGGTGCCTTCATGCATGTGTATATTCATCTTACAACTCGTACAGTTGTCTTTGGTAAACATTTTTTTTTTTTTTTTTCCACCCGCCCTTACATAGGGGAGAGAGAGAGAGAGAGAGAGAGAGGGGGGGGGGCTTGGAGGACAAGGAGGTGTTTGTTACGCGGTTTGTGGGAGTGTGGGGGGGGGGGGGGGGAGTGCCACTCGTTTACCCTCGTTATGTTTAAACTTTAAGTAACTTTAAGTAACACTTTCAATAATTATCTTATGAAACAGAATTCTCACTGCCCTAACCACTTTTCCCGTTTTTGGTCGACTGTTTAACGGAATATACGGCACTCTAGGAAAATAACGAACTTTCCAGGCTACCTGTATAATATAGTATCTATTTTAATTTTCATATTTTACCTATCAACTTGATTCAACACTGCTCAGGTTCGAATTGTCACCACATTTGGTTGCGTGGGAGATCTTTCTCTCCAATAACGTCACTACTAACCTGCGATATGGTCGAGAAATAATCTACACTGAATAATTTGTTTAAATATTGTTTTTCTCTGTTTGCTATTATTTACGATATTTGTTTTGTCGGTACCCTTTCCTGTCGAGCCATGATGGATGCTTCACATGTCTCACTCCCCAGACTGGAACAAGACCTCACTGGCTTCACCGTGTTGAGCGGTGGAATGTACAGGCTCTCAGCCTATGCCCGAGAGGGAGTAGTTGGAATATAGAAGAAAAAAAAAAGAAAAAAAAAATAGTAAATCAATGTAGTGTTCCAGTGGACCAGGGAAAACAACATGCAATTCAATGAAGAAAAATTCCAATTAATACGATACGGAGATAATAACGTCGTTAAAGAGAATACGAACTACGTAACAGAATCTAGCCACATAATAGAAAGGAAAGACAGTGTGAAAGACCTTGGGGTGTTAATGTTTGAAAATATGGGTTTCAAAGAACATAACCAGGTCAAAGTTGCGGCTGCGAAACGTCTAACAGGTTGGATTCTGCGTACATTTAAAACACGCGGTGAATTACCTATGATAACGCTCTTCAAACATCTAGTGCTACCGCAGCTTGAATACTGTAGCGTATCAACATCCCCGATACAAAGCATGTGAAATAAATGACTTAGAGAGTATACAAAGGAATTTCACTTCGCATATAAGTTCGGTAAAACAGCTACACTATTGGGAGCATTTAAAAACACTGAAACTGTACTCGTTGGAGCGTAGAAGAGAACGTTACCTAATAATATCGCAGAGGGTTTAGTACCAAACCTACATACCCCGATGTCATGAAATTCAGTGATAGGAGAGGCTGGGAATGCGATATCCCTCGGATGAATAACAGGGGTGCTATGGGCTCTCTGCGAAAGGGCTGGTTATCACAAAGAGGCCCACGTCTCTTCAACTCCCACGAAGAGTAAGCGACATGAGGGGCGTCTCGTTAGACAACTTCAAGAGAGCCCTCGATGTCGAACTGCAAAAAGTGCCAGATGAGCCCATCTTCGCAGAGGAGCGTGCTGCCCCTTCAAACCGTCTGCTACACCAAATCACCAACCAGAACGAGGGGCGGCGCGCTCCTCGATGCCACTAGCAGTGGCAAACTCAACAAGGTAGACAAAGGTGGGTACCCATATAATGCCCTCATATCTTTCCTAAATTGAATATAGCCGTGTAACAATAGCCAGAATATACTGTTAAAATGCGTCACAATCTTCAAAGAGTTAAACATGGAATCAAAGCAGAACAAGTAATACGACTTCACATACCAAAGCAGGACAAACTAATAATAGTGAAAGAGATAACAAAGCCAAAGGAAGTGGACGACGTTATCAGATATTCCAATGTGATCATAAGTACAAGTTAAACAGAAATTAGAAGGCAAGAACACGAACCTAGAATACACACCCAAAATGTTTTAAAATGTAAATGAAAAAGGAGTAAAGGCGTAGAGAGTGATACGGAAATAAAAGCACAAATATAGTTGAAGATATTATACGCAAAGGTGTAGAAAGTGATACAGAGACAGAAACACGAATATATATGAAGATATACGCAAAGCTGTAGAGAGTGATACGGAAATAGAAGCACTAATATAGTTGAAGATATCATACGCAAAGGTGTAGAAAGTGATAGAGACAGAAACACTAATATATTATGGAGATATACGCAAAGCTGTAGAGAGTGATACGGAAACAACAGCACGAGTATAGATGAAGATATTATACGCAAAGGTGTAGAAAGTGATACAGAGACAGAAACACAAATATATATGAAGATATACGCAAAGCTGTAGAGAGTGATATGGAAACAACAGCACGAGCATAGATGAAGATAAACGCATCCTATTCCTTCTTGACACAGGCGATTTGTTGTCTTAAGCATAATAACAGTATATTCAATCAGTTAGACGCATACAAAGGATCTAAAGAAGTACACAGCCTATACTCTCCTTACTTGGGCGAGTGTCTTTATACATAATTATTATCAGTGCAATCAATTACGCTGTACAAACGCTGACTCGCAACATATGGGTAAGGAGGCTAGGGCTTAGGGTCTTTTCTCCCACAAATACATTTGTTCACAGTATTACAGTCAACAAATTATATATATACCGTATATGACCCAACTTAAACCTACCTAAACATTAACCTACTCTTAACGTAACATTAGCGTATTATTCTCAGTCAGTCAGTTAGTAGCCAGTCCTTACTCCCACAAGGGGTAGGGAGGATCAGCAAGAGACACGAGAAAGGAAAACGAGGTAACAGGAGAAGAACACATATAACAGTTCGCCCACAAAAAGCAAGCACACAAGCACACAAGGTTCAGGCGTAGGGATGTGGTGACCCCAGCGCCCGTCACTTTGTGGCACATATAGCCCCTGGAAGTTGGGACTGGGAATCCCACCTCCAGAAATAATTCCTACTGATGGATCAGCAAGCCTGGTATTGTTCTAACCTAAAGTAATCGTAATCAATTTTAAAGTTTGATATATGTTATATTATAAACAACGTATGGTGTGATAATATACTTGATTGTATTGCTTGAAAAGAAGCCTAATGGCTTTCCAATAATTCCTGATTAAAATTTGTGAACATAAAATAAAACAAAAATTGTGATGATAATCCTTGAGTCTACACAGATATAATTGTCATGACATAATATGATATCTATTGATATATAACAGTGAAACAATACTTTAAACATCAAGGATATAAGTTGCAGGCAGGTAATAATATAGGTAACCATTATATTATTAATTGTATATGCTGTATATTATTATATTTGTTTTTCTTGGCATACCTTTTCAATATAATGTAAGCTTAAGGGGAGATTTTAATGTGAAAATTGTTTTTGGCCCTTTTTCTCCCTCGTGCTAAGCCCTTTTTTTTTTTAGATTTTAAGAAGTTCGCCCCATTAGTTTTGCAATTTTAACCTGTTCAGTCCCAGCGACAGCAAGGAGCCGTCAGTAGATAAATCACTCCCAAGTGCCAGCAACGGCAGGGAAACGTCAGTAATATACGATCCTGTTACGATCCAGGTTCTGCAAGACACAGGGTTCTTCATCAATGGACTAGATAAGGCTAAATGCAACAACGGTAACACTAGTTCCAAGCCCTGCCTTAACCACTGGAGAACAAAACACCTATACCGCCCTGAGTCGTGCCTGGACAACGAGGTATCCTATGACTCGGTAAAAGGTGCGCACTATAGGCTGATGATCACTGAAGCAGCCTATACTCATACAACATACGATTACTTTATTAAAGTATACAAGAAAAAGATAGATAGCGTAATTAAATCGCAGCAACGATTTAATAGCAAACTAGAAGAAGGATAATTAACGTTACGTTAAATAATCAGTAAACGGTCACTCCTGTCTGAAAGAAAGTGAAACAAAGAAAGTCCTAAAGCATCATGCCGGAATCTTCTGCAAAAGTCAGATGCAACTAAGAAGTATGTATCGGATTCTGAACTGTGTATTATTACTGTGGGAACATATATAGTGTAGGGACATACAGTGTTATCTGGCACAGGTGTAATTATAAAACAGTCGGCAGTCTAAACTCTAACCACAAAAAGATGTGCTTTCTCCCACCAAGCACGAGCCTGCTCTGGTTGGGTCTCTCAGCAACAATCACGACTTACTATAAACATATAGGAACAATAATGCTGCACACATATACACAATGAGATTATAAACCCTAATCGGGGGTCTGCCAGGTGGACGAAGCCTAGCAAGGGAGTCGTAGGCTAGGCTACCTGGGCCGAGCCACCTGCTCGGTAGCCTAGTGTCGTTCTCAAGTCTGTGCGCCTAGTTACATTAAATGACGGGGTGCTCTCTTGAGAGATCCAGGTCTCGTGTACCTGGTTCTCTCCTGGCGACCCTGCTAAGTCAAAAGCTAACGAGCTAGCACAGTGCTGAGTGGACTAGGCAAACGCCCTCACGCCAACACAGTGCTAGGCTCTAAGGTACACAGACAAGACAATGGCCTAGGCCTCCGCAGGTATCCGGTACAGTTGCATAGGCTCAACTACTTCCTATGCTCATAGGAAACTGCAACCTGATAGCCTCTCCCCAGTCTAGCATCGACTAACCTGGCAGACACCCAAGAAAATAAGGTTGGGGCAACACAATGAGTATGTCAAACCTCCCCAAGCCAAAATGGATAACCCTCTGATCCAAAATTCCTAACTACGTACATATAATATCTCTGAGAGCTCGCTGTATAATACAGTGACGGATAGATGAAATCAACGTCAAGGGGAAGGGCAGTTAATTAATAGTAAGATATACAGAGAGAAGAAGGTAAGCAGTGGTAGAGAAAGTTCGCAATAGGGGGGTGAGGTGGGCTGATAGATTGCAAGGGGATGTTAGCGGTACAGCACTAAGAGGAGCTCTGCCCGTGGAAATCACAAGGGAGTGCGTGCGTGTAGGCGCACTCATTCCCGACGCGGCGGGAAAGCGGTGACGGGGCAGGAGGGAGGAGCCCGGCGACGAATCAGGCGCACGAGAGATGACGTAACTAATCAAATTGCACGATATCTATCCGCCGATACCACCAAGCTCTGATTTCTCTCTCTCTCTCTCTCTCTCTGACACTCACTCACACTCTCCAACTTCCACGAGTCATCTAATACATTAAATCTATGACAGCTGGAATAAAATACAATGCATTGTCACAGGTGAAAATAAAGAGTATTTCTGGACTACCTGTGACACTATGATGCACTAGGAAGAAACTAGAACTTAATCAATAACCTACAGCCCATAACACTGCCTGGGGAGAGGGGAGAAGAGGATTGGGAGCCACGCCTACCCCCTCGTGGTCGCTGTGGAGCTGACGTGCGTCACCCCCCCCCCCCCCCCCTCCCAAGATATTAGACACTTAACATTAGGCAAGTTCTGATATCTGAAATCGGCACACGTCACCTAACCTGCCCACCCCAGCACAATAATACAGCATATAGGTTTCACAAAAAACACTTACATATTTACCCCCTCAACACAATAGCAAAACTTAAAATTGTTACGCTCCGAAAGCGAGTTCTACGAAACTCAGCCCACTAATAGCTAGTGCTTCAGCTGTAACAAAACATACTTAAATTTACTATAACAGAAAGAGTTTTTATGTTGATTTTAAATGTTATTGTTGTTTTTGTTCGGCTTTAAATATATGTAGCCTATTTTCCTCCACGCAACCCACACTGACTGAACGGCGAGGGTTCTCCTACAAACAAACCCTCCCGTGACAAATAATCAGCCAAAACATTATCAGTGCCCTTAGCATGCCACACATCCAAATTGTGTCCCGGCAGCAAAACAACACCTGGCACTGATTAACTGCCCAGTTCATCACAAGACTGGCATTTCTCTTCGCTCTTTCCGGCAACGGGGCCTGCCAATAACCTTTCACTAGTTCTACCTTCGTGATAGGCGATGCAGCCCCGAGGCGGTCTATGGTGTCGTCAACTCTCGATAAGGTATAGGCGTCTGTCAGGGATAATGCACACACACTCTCGCAATCAACACACTCATTGATCTTGCCACTTAACACAGGTTGCAAAGTTACAGGCAACGACCACTCACGACATTCCTTATCCCTCAGACCCTTGGGCAATGGATAGGTGTCTGTCAGGGATAATGCACACACACTGAACTTGCCACTCAACTCAGGTTGCAAACTCACTGGCAACGACCACTCACAATATCCTTTATCCCTCAGACCCTTTTTCCACATGTCGTCTAGCTCTGTTTTCACGACAGACTTTTTAGCAGGATTTATACGGTAGGGAATTAAACTGAGCCTCGCACTGTCTCCAGCCTCCATGTCGGATTCTACCCCGTACATCAGGCCTGGAGAAGCAACAAACATGCGGATGCACTGCCACAGCCTAGTAAACAACTTATCTCGCAGAACAACATGCCTAGTGCCCTCCCAAAACCCAGCCGAGACCGCAGCTTCTAACCTGTAGTCTCCCTCCTTCTCCACCTTCGTCCCTAGAACAGCCAGGTCATGAGAGGGACAATCACTACCACCTGTGCAGTCACCCCCATAGTTCATTATTGCTAAGGCTTCCCCGCCGATACCGTACATGCGCACCCCCGCATTCCTTACGACTACATCTGCCTGCGCAGCATCACCGTTTTTAGCGACATGGCCAGATACAGTCGGTCTATGGTAGGGCTGTTGCATTCGACTAGAGCAGCATTGGGAGGCTATGCGACGACCGGGCACTTCTATGCCACAGCCAACCTCACCAATCTGCTCAAAGTCCTCCTTTTTACCACAACCCTTGGCAGCCATGGGTCGACCTTGACCTGACAACCATGTCCAAGCCTCGTCGCCCACCATGAACCACCGAAACAACGAGGCTAGTGGTCTCCCAACATTCACGTGACCTGCCCGCGGAACATCTTGCACCGCCTGAGTTGTGAGGCTCAGGGGCTCGGCACGTCCAGTGGGGTATGAACCGAGCTGGTGCTGGAGCGCTGCACACTGCTGCTCAGGCAGGTGCTCTAGTGCTTCCACAGCCACCAGACTCGTGTCCCCCGCCCACTGCTCCGCCGAGACATGAAAATCCTTACTCCCCTCCACCTGTGGCCTACTGCCCCCCTCTCCTTCTCCACCTTGGCCGCTGCAGACCAACACAGGGACAGTAGGCTGCTCAGGTGGTTGCCTCACAAACTCCTCCAACAGGTTCACATGACATGTTTCCCCGTCCTCGTGTTTGATAGCCCCGTTCCCACAACTCTCCTCCAACTGGGAACTACTAAGTCGCGGAGTGCCATCACGCCCAACCATGTCACTATGGGTAATAGGTTCTAGGGCCACTCCGGAGCTCACCTCTGGGTCAAGTACTAAGCCGTTAAGGAGAGCCGCTGGAGCAAAACTCACAAAACTCCCAGCTTCAGCTTGCTCCTTCCGACCGTTCCTCCGCTGGTCTGAAGGCTGAGACAATGGTTGTGACTGAACTGACGCGCGAGAACGGGTGACTGCACATGCCATCTGTTTAAGCTGACACCTCTCGACCCACTCCCGATTCTCCCTATTAACGTCGGCCGCCCTCTCGGCAACAACTAAGGGTGGAACCTCCGAAGTGAGCACCGCAAAGTCGGTGCCCAGAAGGAGGTCGACGCCCTCAACTGGCAAGCTCTCTACGATCCCAACATCAAGTTCACGACACACACCATCCACCTCCAGCTCCAACATAATCAACGGGTATGACCTAGTGGCATTGATCCCCTGTACCACAACAACCCGAGCTGCGTTTATAGGTTTGCCTGTAAATTTTTTAAGAAGTGTCTGTGATGCCCCAGTGTCACGCAACAATTTGACCTGATGTTTAGTATTCCCCCAGCTCACAAGCCCGCGCTCTCGATGGCTGCAAAAAGTGTCTTGGACAGGTGTCGAGCCCTCCAAACCCTTCTTCACAGGCTGTGTCCCCGCAACTGACGACCTACCCCGGGCAGACGCAGAAGAGCTCAGAGACACCCCCATGTTGCGAACCAAAGACACAGGCTTAGCAGGAATATTACTCGGACATGTACGTGCAAAGTGACCCACCTCCTGACATTTAAAACATTTCACTTCACCACTAGACTTCCCCCCTTGAGGTGGTGGGGAAGGGTCCTGCCCTTTTGAAAACGGGACGGTTTTGTGTTTGTAGTTATAATGGGTATCATTGCTCTTACTTTTTACAGTGTTATTTTGTGCTTCATTGACTTTGGGGGGTGGAATATTACGCCCCTTGTTACCTGTCTCACTACGATGAGCAGACCCGCACCCACGAATAAAAAAAAGCCGGAGGTCAGCAAGCTTAGCTGCCTCCTCTACGGTCTTAGGGCATTTTTCCTTCAGGTTTAATGTCAGGTCGCTGCCTATGCACCGGAAGAACTGCTCCAACAAAAATAACTGCTTAACCTGATCAACTGTTGTCGCATTCTCAGACCGGAGCCAGTTCCCCATAGTGTCAGTCAGTTCCTGGGCATGTTCAAGGAAAGAGCGCTCCTGGTTCTTTTCAACGCCCCGAAATTTCAACCTGTAGGTATCTGGTTGAAACTCATAGGCCCGGAGCACAGCCTCCTTTAACACCAAATAGTTAGTACAGTCCTCCAATGACAGCGAGTCATATGCCTTGAGACCTTTCCCAACAAGCTTTGATGATACAAGGGCTGCTCACTTAATCTCTGGCCACTCATGCTCCCGACACTTCTTCTCAAACCGTGCAAAAAACTCAGTCACACCCGACTCATCGAACACAGGGACTAACTTAAGCAAGTGCGATAAACCCACGATTCCCAGAACCGAGATGCCGCCCTGTTGTCTCCACCCTAGACTTCTCAACATCCATCTCAGCACAGTACCTAGTTGCTTCAACCTGCAACTCCGCCTCACGGCATGCTGTCCTCTCCCCAGCCTGAATCTTAGCCATCTCAACTTCACGCTGGATCTGAGCCATCTCAACTTCACGCTGGATCTGGATCTTAGCCAACTCCAGTTGCAACAACATATCAGCAGTCAAACCCTGAGGAGGAGGAGCAATTAAAGGAGACCCACCCAGTGGCTCACCCAGGGGCAAACCACGGTGCCAGCGACTATCAGATTGCGGAAGCGTGCCAAGGTCTGGTAACCGAGGGGGCGCGATAGGAGTAGAGTGGAAGGGAGGCTTGGATAAAGGCTCCCAAGCCCCCACTCCACTCTGCAACCCACTGCCACCACCCAACACACAAGCCACCAGGTCACTCTTAGACATGCTGCCAAAGCCGACACGCCCCAGGACCGTAGCCAAACAACGCAGACCATAGCAATCAATCCCCTCCAACAGACTCGCTGTTACTGGTATCTCCACAAACTTCCTCGCATCAGCCTCACAATTAATAACTCTGATGCCATCATTAAATTCCTGCTGCTGCTCAACACCCGTAGGCTGTATTGTCTGATTATCCCCGTTAACTGAGCTGTTGCTAGACATGGTGTATGCTGAGAAGTGTGCAAGTTTACAAAACAAAAAAAGTATCTATAATCTCTTATGCAAGCACCTATTCACTCAAAGTTATCTGAAGCCTCTTTATGTGTTATACTACTTGCCAAAAAAAATCTGTGTCCACTGTATTCCTCAATAAAAAAAATTACCACTATACTCCCACAGTATTTCTTAAGTTCACAAAATCCTAAGCAAGGTCGCCATTTGTTACGATCCAGGTTCTGCAAGACACGGGGCTCTTCATCATTGGACTAGATAAGGCTAAATGTAACAACGGTAACACTAGTTCCAACCCCTGCCTTAACCACTGGAGAACAAAACACCTATACCGCCCTGAGTCGTGCCTGGACAACGAGGTATCCTATGACTCGGTAAAAGGTGCACACTATAGGCAGATGATCACTGAAGCAGCCTATACTCATACAACATACGATTACTTTATTAAAGTATACAAGGAAAAAGATAGATAGCGTAATTAAATTGCAGCAACGATTTAATAGCAAACTAGAAGAAGGATAATTAACGTTAAGTTAAATAATCAGTAAACGGTCACTCCTGTCTGAAAGAAAGTGAAACAAAGAAAGTCCTAAAGCATCATGCCAGAATCTTCTGCAAAAGTCAGATGCAACTAAGTAGTATGTATCGGATTCTGAACTGTGTATTATTACTGTGGGAACATATATAGTGTAGATACGGTGTTATCTGGCACAGGTGTAATTATAAAACAGTCGGCAGTCTAAACTCTAACCACAAAATGATGTGCTTTCTCCCACCAAGCACGAGCCTGCTCTGGTTGGGTCTCTCAGCAACAATCATGACTTACTATAAACATAAGGAACAATAATGCTGCACACATATACACAATGAGATTATAAACCCTAATCGGGGGTCTGCCAGGTGGACGAAGTCTAGCAAGGGAGTCGTAGGCTAGGCTACCTGGGCCGAGCCACCTGCTCAGTAGCCTAGTGTCGTTCTCAAGTCTGTGCGCCTAGTTACATTAACCCTTTCACGCATTTATGACGCAGAGGTTGCCAGATTACCAATAAGAAATAGAGTTCTCTCACTCTTATAATTACCTCTCCAAAATTAGTTTTCTGCCCACAGGTAACTCAAAGACAACTGCAGAGGTTGAAGTAACTAAACTAAAGGTTTCTAAATACCCCTGATGGTAACAAAGGCTTTAAAGTATCCCCAATAGGCTCAAAATCGCGTCATATGTCGGAGAGGGTTAAATGACGGGGTGCTCTCTTGAGAGATCCAGGTCTCGTGTACCTGGTTCTCTCCTGGCGACCCTGCTAAGTCAAAAGCTAACGAGCTAGCACAGTGCTGAGTGGACTAGGCAAACGCCCTCACGCCAACACAGTGCTAGGCTCTAAGGTACACAGACAAGACAATGGCCTAGGCCTCCGCAGGTATCCGGTACAGTTGCATAGGCTCAACGAAGTCTATGCTCATAGGAAACTGCAACCTGATAGCCTCTCCCCAGTCTAGCATCGACTAACCTGGCAGACACCCAAGAAAATAAGGTTGGGGCAACACAATGAGTATGTCAAACCTCCCCAAGCCAACATGGATAACCCTCTGATCCAAAATGCCTAACTACGTACATATAATATCTCTGAGAGCTCGCTGTATAATACAGTGACGGATATATGAAATCAACGTCAAGGGGAAGGGCAGTTAATTAATAGTAGGATATACAGAGAGAAGAAGGTAAGCAGTGGTAGAGAAAGTTCGCAATAGGGGGGTGAGGTGGGCTGATAGATTGCAAGGGGATGTTAGCGGTACAGCACTAAGAGGAGCTCTGCCCGTGGAAGTCACAAGGGAGTGCGTGCGTGTAAGTGCACCCATTCCCGACGCGGCGGGAAAGCGGTGAGGGAGGAGCCCGCCGACGAATCAGGTGCACGAGAGATGACGTAACTAATCAAATTGCACGATTGCAATCCGCCGATACCACCAAGCTCTGATTTCTCTCTCTCTCTCTCTCACTCACTCACACTCTCCAACTTCCACGAGTCATCTAATACATTAAATCTATGACAGCTGGAATAAAATACAATGCATTGTCACAGGTGAAAATAAAGAGTATTTCTGGACTACCTGTGACACTATGATGCACTAGGAAGAAACTAGAACTTAATCAATAACCTACAGCCCATAACACTGCCTGGGGAGAGGGGAGAAGAGGATGGGGAGCCACGCTACCCCCTCGTGGTCGCTGGGGAGCTGATGTGCGTCACAATCCTTATAACTGCCAGTATCAGGCAGTGCCTGATACCACGACCATTTGAGCACTGCTCTAGAGTTGGCAACACTTCTCAGCTTACATCCAAGCCTCTGCAGGCTGGGAGAGCCAGTATTCCTCCCTCTTTTGAGGTGGGAGGTTGTTATATCTTGCCATTTTGACCACATTGCTTGGGAGTGGGGTGGACTTTTATTACTGTACCCTATGGTACAGTAGGGGTTAAGAACCTTCGTCCCATTTCTGTCAATTACAAAACCATTCGTGCCATTTAGGTGTCGATTTTTTCCTGACGAGCGAAAGCGAGCCTGTAATTTAAGAAGAACCGGCCTTCAGACCCCCTCTCAAGATAATTTTGTACATTTTTCGGTAGACAAATGTTCCGGCCGAAGGCCAGTTCATTCTAAAATTAGAGGCTCGCTATCGCTCGCCAGGAAAAAATCGACACCTAAAGGGCTCGAAAGGTTTTAATATTGACAAAAAAATGAAGCAAAAGGTCTCAATATCGCCTAACTAACGGAACGAAGGTTTTAAATCCTCAAAACTAATATGCTAAACATGAGGAAGAAGGGGGTCTAGAAAGAGAGAGTACTACCCTCTTAACACACTTGGACACACACTCATGCAAACAAAAGCTCACTACAGACGACAACAAACAAAAATACACCAACGCGATACAAACATAATTTATACTAACTCACATACTCACGAACATTCCTTGATTATGGCCCTGTCACTTTTTCAACTCTGTGGGAGGCACTTGTCGCAAGCAGTTCTGCCTTTTGTCTCCCTCATCTACATAGACAAAACAAAATGTATAAAATACAAAAAATACTCACCTAACAAGCACATACGCACAAACAGAATGCTAGTAAGCACACACACACACACACACACACACACACACACACGAGCAACAGATGAAATTTGTAGAGCTACGACGCAAAGAAAAAACGTTAATTAAGCAATGTAAAAAGACCCTGGAGTTACAAGTTGCGAATCAAAGTAAAACAAACCCGAAAGAATTCTATAGTTATATCTGAAAGAAAAAAGTAGTTACTTCAACTGCTGGACCGTTAGTCGATGAAACTGGAGAATACACCAAAGACGAAGTACAAATGAGTAATGCCCTCAATTCCTACTTTGCATCAGTTTTTACAACAGAAGACCTCAGTGATATCCCTACACCATCGCCGATTCAGGTTGATAATTCAGATGTTTAAAGGCCTGGACCTGATACAATCTCACCTAAAGGAAGCTAAGGATTAGCTCTCCAAACCACTGACAATGCTATTCAATAAATCTTTGCAGCCTGGAACTATGCCTGATCAGTGGAAGCTAGCCAACGTAACACCGATATTAAAAAAAGGCAGCAAATCCCTACCCAGTAACTATTGTCCAATTTGCTTAACCTCAGTTGTATGTAAAATGCTAGGAACACTCATAAGAGACGACTCGTAAATCAGAGGAAAATAACATACTTAAAGATACTCAACACGGCTTTCGTAAACAACGTTCCTGTTTAACTAACCTCTTAGACTTCTTCCACGATATCCTCAACCTCTACGATAAGAGTAAAGCTACAGATATTATATACCTTGATTTTCAAAAGGCCTTTGACAAAGTTCCCCACAAACATTTACTGCTAAAACTAAAAGCGCATGGAATACAAGACGGTGTGATAAAATGGATAGAAAATTGGCTCAGCGACAGAAAGCAAAGAGCACTCATAAACGGTAAAGCATCTAAATGGACCAATGTAAGTAGCGGGGTACCACAGGGATCGGTACTAGGACCAATTCTCTTTCCAAATTACATCAACGACATAGATGAGGGTCTCACCTGTACAATCTCAAAATTTGCTGACGATAAAAAGATTGCAACTAGCATATTCTCAAAAGAACAAGTTGACGATATGCAACACAAACTATATAAGTTGTCATGTTGGGCCCAAATTTGGCAAAAGAGTTTCAATGCGGATAAATGTAAAGTACTACATATCGGATACCTAAATGAGAAAGCAAACTATTTGATGAATGGCACTCAGCTTAAGAATGTAAACAGAGAAACCGATCTGGGAGTAACAATATCGAGTAACCTAAAACCGAGTCAACAATGTTCAGAAGTTGTTAAGAAGGCAAACAAAATAATTAGCTTTATAGGCAGGTTATTTGAGCATAAATCCAAAGACGTTATCCTAACCCTTTACAATTCCTTAGTCCGCCTTCTTCTGGAATACTGCGTTCAATCCTGGTGCCCTTATTACCAAAAAGATAAAGACAAGCTAGAACGAGTTCAACGTAGAGTTACCAAAATTATACCTAGCCTAAAGAACAAACCATACGAGGAGCGTCTTAGATAATTAAATCTATTTTCTTTAATCCAGCGCAGATTAAGAGGCGACTTAATTCAAGTGTTCAACATCATCAAAGGCATCGACAATATGAACTTTAGTAAGTACTTCACTATCGACCAATCAAATTACACGCGGGGAAACGGTTGCAAAATTATTGGTAAATCTTTTAACTCACACGAATCTAAGAATTTCTTCTTCAATCGAGTTGTCAACTTATGGAATGGGCTTACCCGAGACGTTATAGACTGCAGCACCGTTGATTCATTTAAACCTCGCCTAGACAAATCTCGCATCAAACCCGTGACTGACTGCATTTGTAAATTAATAACTTTATTTTATCCCCCCATTAGTTACTAATCCATCTGTCCCCTACTAACTTCCTAATTCTGCCATGGACATTAGTTCCAGGGCAGTAGTTCACTTTCCAATGTTCCCTTACCCACTCTAAACCACTATTTGGACACTTGATCCTCAGTGTTTTGGAGGACAAGCAGGCTAGAAGGGTCACAAGACCTGTTGTTGCTTGATTTCCTTTGTATTGCTTTGTACTTTGTACTCCTTTGTACACACACACAGAGCCATATAACGGATGGTGTGTCACAGTGTCAGAACAAGGTGGGTGATGGTAACCAATAACACACAGAGAGACCTTTTACTGTAATCAATAACCAGGTTACATAATGCCCTTCAACTACTCTTCAACTATAATACAAACACAGAATGAACCTAATTTCCTTCTCCTGTCTTAGAAATACAACGAACTTAAGTGTGAATATGTATTTTCCTGTCACTTATGTTTCATTTAATTGTTTTTATTTTTTGAAGGGGGGGGGGGGGTATGAAAATAGGTCTTAACGGGATACCAACCCATCAGGACTATTAAGCCAGCATAAGTCAAGAATAGAAGTGTAGACGGGAGCCCCTCAATTGCAACATTTAGTGATACATGCTAATTTTGTATATACTGTACCTGTTACTGAAATATGCTGGGTGTGTTTGTGCCTGTTACTGTAATACACATATGTGAAGTTACATATCAGAGACGTAGTGGTAAATACAAATATACATCTGTACACAAACTCTCCGCTAATCTCGGAAACCTGAGTCACAGAAGCACTTTATGAAGCAAGGTATCTGTGTCACTGAATTCGGCTCAACAATGAACAGTTGTTAACGATAAATCTTATATTTCATATATTTTACATCCCACAAGGTGTTTTAGAAAGAGAACATATTCCTGAGTAGTCAGATACACATTAGTGTATAATTATCACACTTATATCTCGAAACGAATAATCGGATTTTGATACATTTCGCCAACATCCGATAAATTTCGCCAGTAAAATTAATGCTGTGTTTATACGTTGGTGATACTGGCCATTAAACGGGAAGGCACCAAGCTGTTTGGGGGCTCAGGAAGGCAGCCATGAGGGAATTTACCGAGACCAGGGCCTTGTGGCGGGGATTAGTTCCAGCATCTGTGATGCTAATTTGAAGGAAACTCGCAGGCACAGATTTATGCTGGTGTGGGGGGGGGGGGGGAGGGGAGGCAATTACAGTCTTCAGAATAACAAGCTGGCTGATTATTTTGTTCTGGAGTTGATTGTAGAAAGACTTCAAGACAACGCAGACATTTTGTAGAAAAATAGTATTACGTTTCACTTAATGCTATTGATAAGTACAGTGTTTATATATACTGTATATATATATATATATATATATATATATATATACTGTATATATATTAGAGAACACCCTTTAATTCACTTATTTTTCAAACATGACAAAAGGTTAAACAAGGTTAGCGGACTACTCCATCTGACTGGAAAGGGGATCTAGAGGATTGCAAACACTCGAAGTGCTTTGCTGGGATTTTTTTTCTTTGTTACAGATTTTGAAATTCGATAAAATGTCATAATAGGTTAGATACATGAGCGATCTGTTATCATACCCATGAAGATAACAATTGAGAGGTTTCTAGCACTTCAATTTTTCAGTTCTTCGTGGCAGGGTAAGTCAAAATTATCTCCTTAATGATCTTACACTCTATGAAAAGCTATTATTATTATGTGTTTATATTTACTGTCGTGCGTAATCTTTTGACTATATGACTATTATGTAAGTACTGTATTTTTCTTGATTTATGAATTTTTAAAGCCCAATTCATTACTCCATTTTAATGTAGATTAATATCGTAATGCAATACCCTGCATTACAATATAATTGTGGATATGAAGGATTTGATTCCGACTATTTTATTGGCTAAAATTGCTGATATGTCCCGCTCTTACTCCCACCTATTCCAGAAATACCATTCATTGTATACGAGTGAATGTGTATAATTGTGTTGTTTGTGTATGTGTGTGAGAGTGTGTACAGTGTGTTTGTAGTAGAATACGATCAAATATATTGTATACATAAGGTTTCAGTTTGACAAGGTATCGAATATGTGAGGAACTTTAAAGGCATTGCAACATCAAATGCCTCTTAAGAAAATTAATTCTCAACAGGCTCAGCTGGTCAATCATTACCAAATTGTATAATATGTATATGTGTAAATCTTATAGCTAAATAAAACTTTTCTTCAGTTTTAATAATACCAGTGTATACAAACCTCTGAGTAAATGCCAAGGATAGAGGTTCCAGCACGTGCACACTTCAAAGGCTGGGGAATAGAAGATAAAAAGATACCTCCACTCACCTCTGCCAAATCAAAAGACTGGATGCAAGACCTTGAATTGTACAGCTCTCTCTCTCTCTTAACTGGTGAACAGTTAAGTGGATGTGATCATAATAGCATCAGGTTCCAGATCAACATGACTCACACCACCACTATTAGTGAAACATTCATACCTGACTACAACAAAGCTGATATTAGCGGACTAAGAAAAGAGATAAACGATATCCATACACGCATAAATAGTCTCTCTAGTACCGAAGAAGCTTGGATAACATTCAAAGATCTTTTCTTTACTGCCCAAAATAAATATATCCCTATGCGTAAACGACACAATAAAAGTATAAATAAACCCCTATGGTACAATAACAATATTAGAAGAGCAATTAGTGAAAGAAATCGTCTATACAAATTAAAAATGGATACAGATAATATTACCATCCAAAATCAATACTCAGTTGCGAGAAGAAAAGTTAAATCGCTAATTAAATCTGCAAAGAGGGATTACGAACTTAAAATCGCACATGCGAGCAAATCTAATCCAAAACAATTGTATAGATATATAAATAGCAACAAACAAATTAAAAGTTGTATCGGTCCGATACTAAATAATCAAGGTGAATTAGAATCAGATAGCAGGGACATAGCTGCTACTCTTAACCCTCTCCGACATATGACGCAATTTTGAGCCTATTAGGGATACTTTAAAACCTTTATTACCATCAGGGGTATTTACAAACCTTTAGTTTAGTTACTTCAACCTCTGCAGTTGTCTTTGAGTTAGCTGTGGGCAGAAAACTAATTTTGGAGAGGTAATTATAAGAGTGAGAGAACTCTATTTCTTATTGCTAATCTGGCAACCTCTGCGTCATATGAGTCTGAAGGGGTTAATCAACACTTTTCTTCTGTATTTAATACTGCCAGTAACCAAAACGTGCCACAAGAAAATTGTCAAACATGTAACTATGTTCTTCAAGATTTTATTATTACCCAGTCAGAAGTAATTACAAAAATCGACTCACTTCATGTCAATAAATCGCCTGGGCCAGACATGTTTATCCCTATTTTTTTTTAAATTAGTCAAAGAAGAAGTTGCAGGTGCACTAACCATAATACTAAATATGTCACTTAAACAAGGACATGTACCCACCGACTGGAAGACCGCTAATATAACACCGATATTTAAAAATGGTGACAAAACACTACCAAATAACTATAGGCCGATTAGCTTAACTTCCGTAATTGGAAAAATGTGTGAATCAATCATAAGGGATAAAATCGTATTATTCCTTGAGAACAATAACCTTATTAACAATAGTCAACACGGATTCAGAGCAAAGAGATCATGCCTAACTAATTTAATAGAATTTTATGACAGCCTATACAAACTAAATTACTTCACCAAAAGCCTCGACATAGTGTATCTAGACTTTCAAAAAGCCTTCGACAAGGTCCCGCACGATAAATTATTACAGAAAATAGGAGACATAGGAATACAGGGCAAAACGAATGATTGGATTAAAAACTGGCTAAGTGAAAGAAAGCAAAGAGTAGTTATCAACGGTGTGGAATCAACATGGAGCCAAGTAACTAGTGGAGTCGCCCAAGGCTCAGTATTGGGACCAGTGTTGTTCATAATATAATAAATATCAATGATCTAGATAATGGCATAAATAATTTAATTTCCAAATTCGCGGATGACACGAAGATAGGTAATGCAATAATTTCCGAAAGTAATAGAATAAACCTTCAAGCTGATTTAAATAAAGTCACAGCGGAGAAGTGGAAAATGCCGTTTAATGTAAATAAATGTCAGATATTGCAAATAGGTTCTAAAAACAATAAATATGAATACTACATGAATGAAGAAAAGATAAAAAATGTATCACAAATAAAAGACTTGGGAGTGCTGATAAACGAAAACTTAAAATCTTCCAATCAATGCACAGCGGCTGCAAACAGCAAACAGGGCACTAGGTTTCATCAGAAGAAACTTCCACTATCACAGCAAAGACATAGTTTTGCCCTTATACAAAAGTATGGTGAGACCGCACCTCGAATATGCTGTGCAGTTTTGGTCACCTCACCTCATAAAGGATGTTAAAAAATTGGAATATGTGCAATGGCGAGCCACTAAGCTAATCCCTTCATTGAGAAATAAATCATATGATGAAAGACTGAGAGAACTTGATCTATTTTCATTTAAGAAACGAAGGATGAGAGGCCAATTGATAGAGTGTTTTAAAATTCTAAAAGGATTCAGTAACATTAATCTAGATAAGTTATTCAAAAAAGCCGAAGACACATCTACAAGAGGAAACAATTTAAAATTATTAGGTCGGAGAGCGAATCTAGATAAAAAAAAAAAAATCTTCACTCACAGTGTAATTGATGAGTGGAACAAACTTCCAAATAAAGTAATAGACAGTTCCTCTATAGATACATTTAAGAAAAATCTAGACACATACCACAGAAAAATTAGTATGGAGTACGCAGTAATTATCACCGTTATTATTTGTTCAGCTCAGCTGAAGAGAGCGTTAGAAAAGAAAAGAAATAATACACAAATAAAAAATAAGAATAATAAACATCACTAAATACTACTAAGGGTGGTGGGTTGGATGATTCCAATTAACCCCAATATTTACATGCTGCTAAGGCGAAGGGTTGCATGATTTTTATTTTATTTTTTTTCCAATCTTTCCTGTAAATTCCTTCTGGGGATTTCGAAGCCCAGCAAGGTTAATCACTTCCAACTTTTTCATGTACGTTAATTGCCGGAGGGACCGGAGGGTGGGGAGAGAGCCTTCTTCTTTTCTATCCTTTCCTTCAACTTTCCTTTTCTATCGGATATGCCATCTCTACTAGAACTAAGTCCTCACCACCTCGTTTGGATCGTAAGGTCTGTGTGGCCAGTGTATCTATGTAAATCTATGTAAATCTGTATATATTGTCATACATACTGTTTAGGGAATCAACGGGTTTTAAAATGACCACATCAAATGTTGACAAATATCAACAATGTACGAATTATTGTTGACTAAAATGTAACACATACAATCGCATGAATAATATGATAATTATGATATTGTATATTAATTAATATAAATAAATTACTGTAGGCCACTTTGCATAGGGTAATAGGCAATAACGTGCAGTAAAACCTTTCAAATTTGATGTGCATCGTTAACATGCATAGCCCATTCATTATAGGTAAGCCAGAAATAGTGACCCCTAACCTCTGTAACTCAAATAATGGCTACAGCAAATGGGCTCTAAATGTTCACACCCATTCCCTGGTTGACTCTTCCTAAATGGTATAAATATTAGCTTGATTACTCGAATTATACAAGTTAGTGGTAAAGATTTTTAGCCTACCTATAATTATATTAGTAAAATAGGTACGGTAGGATAGAAATAGGAAAAATAAACCTTATACATACATTCACAAATTTAAAGACCGAGTGCTCCACAGGTAGTGCGGTTCCGGGCTCATGTCCTAATGGCGGAGCTCCAGGCAACCCTGTTAAGAACTGCCTCACTTGTCAGGTTCTTTGATTTAAGACCAGACTGCAAGGTCTGCCCTTTGGTGCAGTTCCCTCCACGTTCATGGACTTGCATCTTTTCACCCAGCTTAGTTCATCCATCCTCTCCACATGTCCAAACCATCCAAGCCTGCTAGTACGCATCTCATCATTGATACTCTTGATACCTAGCCTTTTCCTTAGCTCTTCACTTGTTATCCTATCTTGCAGTTTGGGACCATACATCCTTCTCACCATTCACATCTCATTGCATTCCATTCTGTTGATATCATCCACTTTGACAGGCTACGTTTCTGAAGCATATGTTATTGCGCTGCTTCTATCGAATGAAGTGTACACCTTTCAATTCAAGGGTAGAGGGGGTCTTCTCATGGTAAGTAGTGGCAACAGTTCTCTAAACTTTCCCAAGTCGCATCTTATTCTGGTGATAGTAAACATATATTTTTAAAAGGAGACTAGGGTTTATAGTTAGTTTAGCATACAAGAAACTATAAAATTACTGTTTAACCATCGGTTATGCAAAATATTTGCTGAAAATAAATAACACAGAGAAATTTTCGAAGACTTGCATTTCCCCAGCACGAAAGTACCTTGAAGGAGATTGAAAAGGTATCGCCCCCTTGAGGATATCAGGCGCATTATTGTACGTAGGTTTATCATAAGCCGGTTTTAAGCAGTTATGAATGACATCTAGGTATGAAAAAGATAATACTATCTCAAATAGTCCTCAGGCTCCCCTAATGCCTCTCTAAACTGAATAAAACCGTCTACTGATAGCTAAAACAAACTGAACCCTTAGAGGATTATGAAACGTCTTTGCAGTATAATCTGGCTACCATTGGACGAATTATTAGATTATGAAAGGTATATGGAAAGCAGAGGTTTAATTGAGCTAGCCTTTACCAATTTTGATATCCCACAGATCCTTCCTACACAGTATACAATCGCCTAATGATAGATACACTGCCAAAATGCGTCATAAGCCTGAAGGGGTTAAGAAACGCGAAATGTGTCATAATCTTCAAAGGGTTAACCTCCTCCGCGGCCCGCGGAGGAGGTTAACCCTTTGAAGATTATGACACATTTCGACAGTTTATCCTGGCTATCTTTAGACGATTTTATAAAACTTAGGAAGGCTCTGCGGGGACTATAAGGGTACAGATGATCTCAATTAACCCTCTTCTGGTTGGTGTTACAAGGAGGAGCAAGGTAGTGTGTGGTGGAGGTGGCAGTGGTGATGGTGGCGTTATTGGTGTTGATAATGGTAGTTGTGGTGAGTCTTTGGTGTTACAAGAGCCTGGGTGTTGGTGGTAGTGGTGATGGTAGTGTTATTGGTGGTAGTGATGGTAGTTGTGGTGAGTCTTTGGTGTTACAAGGGCCTGGGTGTTGGTGGTAGTGGTGATGGTAGTTGTGGTGAGTCTTTGGTGTTACAAGGGCCTGGGTGATGGTGGTAGTGGTGATGGAAGGGTTATTGGTGGTAGTTATATTAGTTGTGGTGAGTCTTTGGTGTTACAAGGGCCTGGGTGTTGGTGGTAGTGGTGATGGTAGTGTTATTGGTGGTGGTGATGGTAGTTGTGGTGAGTCTTTGGTGTTACAAGGGCCTGGGTGTTGGTGGTAGTGGTGAGTCTTTGGTGTTACAAGGGCCTGGGTGTTGGTGGTAGTGGTAATGGTAGGGTTATTGGTGGTGGTGATGGTAGTTGTGGTGAGTCTTTGGTGTTACAAGGGCCTGGGTGTTGGTGGTAGTGGTGATGGTAGGGTTATTGGTGGTAGTGGTGATGGTAGGGTTATTGGTGGTGGTGATGGTAGTTGTGGTGAATCTTTGGTGTTAAAAGGGCCTGGGTGTTGGTGGAAGTGGTGATAGTAGGGTTATTGGTGGTGGTGATGGTTATTGTGGTGAGTCTTTGGTGTTACAAGGGCCTGGGTGTTGGTGGTACTGGTGATGGTAGGGTTATTGGAGGTGGTGATGGTTATTGTGGTGAGTCTTTGGTGTTACTTGGGCCTGGGTGTTGGTGGTAGTGGTGATGGTAGGGTTATTGGTGGTGGTGATGGTAGTTGTGGTGAGTCTTTGGTGTTACAAGGGTCTGGGTGTTGGTGGTAGTGATTGGTGGTAGTGATGGTAGGGTTATTGGTGGTGGTAGTGGTGATGGTAGGGTTATTGGTGGTGGTGATGGTTATTGTGGTGAGTCTTTGGTGTTATAAGGGCCTGGGTGTTGATGGTAGTGGTGATGGTAGGGTTATTGGTGGTGGTGAGTCTTTGGTGTTACAAGGGCCTGGGTGTTGGTGGTAGTGGTGATGGTAGGGTTATTGGTGGTGGTGATGGTAGTTGTGGTGAATCTTTGGTGTTACAAGGGCCTGGGTGTTGGTGGTAGTGGTGATGGTAGGGTTATTGGTGGTAGTGGTGATGGTAGGGTTATTGGTGGTGGTGATGGTAGTTGTGGTGAATCTTTGGTGTTAAAAGGGCCTGGGTGTTGGTGGAAGTGGTGATAGTAGGGTTATTGGTGGTGGTGATGGTTATTGTGGTGAGTCTTTGGTGTTACAAGGGCCTGGGTGTTGGTGGTACTGGTGATGGTAGGGTTATTGGAGGTGGTGATGGTTATTGTGGTGAGTCTTTGGTGTTACTTGGGCCTGGGTGTTGGTGGTAGTGGTGATGGTAGGGTTATTGGTGGTGGTGATGGTAGTTGTGGTGAGTCTTTGGTGTTACAAGGGTCTGGGTGTTTGGTGGTAGTGATTGGTGGTAGTGATGGTAGGGTTATTGGTGGTGGTAGTGGTGATGGTAGGGTTATTGGTGGTGGTGATGGTTATTGTGGTGAGTCTTTGGTGTTATAAGGGCCTGGGTGTTGATGGTAGTGGTGATGGTAGGGTTATTGGTGGTGGTGAGTCTTTGGTGTTACAAGGGCCTGGGTGTTGGTGGTAGTGGTGATGGTAGGGTTATTGGTGGTGGTGATGGTAGTTGTGGTGAATCTTTGGTGTTACAAGGGCCTGGGTGTTGGTGGTAGTGGTGATGGTAGGGTTATTGGTGGTGGTGATGGTAGTTGTGGTGAGTCTTTGGTGTTACAAGGGGCTGGGTGTTGGTGGTATTGGTGATGGTAGGGTTATTGGTGGTGGTGATGGTTATTGTGGTGAATCTTTGGTGTTACAAGGGCCTGGGTGTTGGTGGTAGTGGTGATGGTAGGGTTAATGGTGGTGGTGATGGTAGTTGTGGTGAGTCTTTGGTGTTACAAGGGCCTGGGTGTTGTTGGCAGTGGTGTTGGTAGTGATATTAGTGGTGATATTGGTAGCTTTGGTGATGATGACAGATTTCGTGAGGCTTTTGGATTTATAGGAAGTGGTGGTGATAATGGTAGTTGTGGTGATGATGGCAGATTTGGTGAGGCTTTTGGATGTATAGGAAGGAACAATAAGTGTAGGTAAATATGGTAATGGTGGTTTTAACAGTTGGGGTGAGGCTTTGGAAGTATAGGGTTTGGTTTAATCATGCTAGGCTGGTTATCTGTTAGGGGTGACTCTAAAGTTTTGCCAGCGCAGCAACACGTCAGGATTAATGTTATGGGACGTCTTTTACATTAATTTTGTTTTCAGCTACATTTAGATTGTTTTATGAAGCTTAAGAAGGATATATGGTAGCTAAAAGGTTTAAGTGAGACAGTCTGTAGCCTTTTAATGGGTAGACGGTGTTCCTAAGCTGAATACAATCGTCTAAATGTAGCTGAACTCATATGAAAAATACGTCACCTATACAGAAAAAGTTAAGACAGTATGGTTGGTCCCACATATAATTATTAATCCTGCCAACCAAACACTATGACAAGCTCAACAAATTAACCCCTACAGTACCATATATCATCCTTATAATTTTAGGCTGGCTACTATTAGACGATTTTATTCAGCTTAAGCCATTACACAGCTTAAGCCATTAACCCTCCCGCATCCAGCAACTTAATTATCTAACTTACAGTAAGACATTCTCTAATTTGCCATGAAATATCAGGCTGGGCAAGTTTTCGAAGCCTTGTGTTTTTCTGTATTTTCATCCACCAGAATGCTGTTTATTGTGATGTATCATATGTTAATGGAAAGAGGAATATTTATAGTACATGATAAAACAAAACAAAATGTAAATAAATCGAAATATGAAAGTGTAAATGAGTCCGGAATACAATTATTTCCCATGCAATTGTCTTCACACCGTCCTAGCTCTAAATTGTGAGT
This sequence comes from Paralithodes platypus, assembly GCA_032716605.1. Taxonomy (NCBI): domain Eukaryota; kingdom Metazoa; phylum Arthropoda; class Malacostraca; order Decapoda; family Lithodidae; genus Paralithodes; species Paralithodes platypus. Next base: position 24,447,742 of record CM064552.1, on the reverse strand, counting down.
GATGACCATATATTTTGTTTTGCTCAAATAATAGTATTTTTTCTCCTCTTTCCAAATCTGAAAACAGAAATTGTTTATCTTCAATAGTTCTCAAGCAGTGACCGAAAAAATATATATATATTTTGATTGATATGGTTTATAACATTTTCGATTTATTTCGTTGCTACGAAGTGTATGGTTTTAAATTTAGGCTGTATGAATACGGCAAATAATGCTGATGAGTATAAAACAAACTAGAAGTTCCTAGGACAAATAGTTTTTGCGCTATGAATATTTGAAATGAAGAGCCAAAATGCGAATATTTATGCTTCACCCATCTCTATTCCGGCGATGCTAGCCGGGTTCCGAGCTGTTCCCCACCTCGTGGTTACGTTATTTGCTCGGATACATATATAACTGTATATATCACCAGAATCGAAAAATTGTGCTCTTTCCAATGGTGAAAACAAAAATACTATAGCGTAATTGGTTCGCGAGCTATGCGCAATTGTTTCCATGCAGTGACCCCCAAAAAAAAATAGATATGGTTTATAACATTTTCGATTTATTTAGTTGCTACGAAGTGTATGGTTTTAAATTTAAGCTGTATGAATACGGCAAATAATGCTGATGAGTATAAAACAAACTAGAAGTTCCTAGGACAAACACTTTTTGCGCTATGAATATTTGAAATGCAGAGCCAAAATGCGAATATTTACGCTTCACCCGTCTCTTTTCCGCCAATGCTAACCTGGTTCCGAGCTGTTCCCCACCTCGGCATTGGTTTATTTGCTCGGATACGTATATAACTGTTTATATCACCGTCATCGGAAAATTATGCTCTTTCTAATGGTGAAAACAAAAATAATATAGCGTTATTGGTTCGTGAGCTATGCACAATTGTTTCCATGCATTGTTATTGTTATGTAAATATATGAGAATGTTTATACAGTTGTATATCTTTGCCACAATGTACAACATTTATATAAATATATAAATATAATATACATATATATATATACCGGTATATATATATATATATATATATATATATATATATATATATATATATATATATATATATATATATATATATAAAATAAATGAAATCAAAATATAAATAAAATGAAATAAATAAAATAAAATAAATAAATATATAAATAAAATAAAAAAGTAATAATAAATAAATACTCGATTATGGGCCTTGGGCTTGCTCGGGACCTTGGGGCTGATCCGCTAGACACCCTGGGGAACAGGAATAAAAAATAAAACAAAAATATATATATACCGGGTATATACTGTATATATATATATATATATATATATATATATATATATATATATATATATATATATATATATATATATACTGTATATATAAATAAAATAAATAAAATAAATAAAATAAAAAATATAATAATAATATAAATACTCGATAATGGGCCTTGGGCTTGCTTGGGACCTTGGGGCTGATCCGCTAGACAGCCTGGGGAACAGGAATAATAAAGAAAAAATATATATATATACCGGGTATATACGTATATATATATATATATATATATATATATATATATATATATATATATATATATATATATATATATATATATATATATTATATATTATACTGTATATATAAATAAAATAAATAAAATAAATAAAATAAAAAATATAATAATAATATAAATACTCAATTATGGGCCTTGGGCTTGCTCGGGACCTTGGGGCTGATCCGCTAGACAGCCTGGGGAACAGGAATAATAAAGAAAAAAAAATATATATATACCGGGTATATACGTATATAATTATATATATATATATATATATATATATATATATATATATATATATATATATATATATATATATATATATATGTTATACTGTATATATAAATAAAATAAATAAAATAAATAAAAAAATATAATAATAATATAAATACTCGATTATGGGCCTTGGGCTTGCTCGGGACCTTGGGGCTGATCCGCTAGACAGCCTGGGGAACAGGAATAATAAAGAAAAAATATATATATATATATATATATATATATATATATATATATATATATATATATATATATATATATATATATATATATATATATATATATATATATATAAATAAAATAAATAAAATAAAAATATAATAATAATATAAATACTCTATTATGGGCCTTGGGCTTGCTCAGGACCTTGTGGCTGATCTACTAGACACCCTGGGGAACAGGAATAACAAAACAAATATATACGGTATATATATATAAAATGAATAAAATAAACATAAACAAAATGAAATAAATAAAATAAAATAAATGAAAACTAATAAATCAAATATATAAATATTTAAATAAAATACAAAATATAATAATAATATAAATACTCGATTATGGGCCTTGGGCTTGCTCGGGACCTTGGGGCTGATCCGCTAGACAGCCTGGGGAACAGGAATAATAAAAAACAAATATATATATATATACCGGGTATATACGTATATATAATATATATATATATAATTATATATATATATATATATATATATATATAATATTGTATATAAATAAAATAAATAAAATAAAAAATATAATAATATAAATACTCAATTATGGGCCTTGGGCTTGCTCAGGACCTTGGGGCTGATCTGCTAGACACCCTGGGGAACAGGGATAACAAAACAAATATATATATATATATAATATAAATAAAAAAATAAAATAAAATAAATAAACTAATAAATCAAATATATAAATATTTAAATAAAATACAAAATATGATAATAATATAAATACTCTATTATGGGCCTTGGGCTTGCTCAGGACCTTGGGGCGTTATATACTGTATATAGGCTATATAATATATATATATATATATATATATAATAATAATACTGTAATATAACTAAAATTCCATAGAGTACTTACCATACTTCCTGTAAGCATTCCTGTGACATCTTCGTGATTATAATGTATTTATTTCGTAGGCAGTATTTATTGATAAATATTTGTCTTTCAAGCAAAAAATAGTGTAAAGTCATCAATGATACCTAGACAAAACTGCATCAATACTCAAGGGGTTAACCAAGATTCACTCCCCTCAGTCACCAAAAGTCACAAGTAACATCTTATATACATATATAGTTCAAATTATTCACTAAACACTTTCACGGGGTAGATGAAATAATCCATAATTGCCTGCCTATAGCTAGACATGGTGGGCCAGAGGGAGGGAGCCCAGAATTTAAAGGGCCGGGACCCTGCCTCACAGTCTGGGGGCCAGGAAACTACTGACTTTACAGAGGCCCGCGCTCCTCAGAGAGGGACGCTATGAGGTTGCTAGATACTTCCTTTTGTAACTTACTGATGCCTAACTTACCAGTCCATATTGAGTCAAAATCGGGTCATAAACTTATTTTTGGCGAATATTTCTAACTTACAGGTGGCATTATGACGCGATTGCGTCATACGAGCACTCTTGGAGGGGTGGCGTTATGACTCGATCGCGTCCTATAGATGCGAGAGGGTTAACAAGCCATCGAAGACATTAACAGGCTTCGAACTATCTCAGTTAACCCTTTTTACTACCACAGATCCTTCTTAAGCTGCACAAAATCGTCTATTTATAACTAGAATAATATTCCAAAGACGTCGCCGGTACAGAAGGGGTTAATGAACCCGAGTTCCCACTGAACCTGCCAGAGGTACAACCAGCTCCAGATCAGAAATTGAAAAACAAAACAGTAAACAAATACAAAATAAAATAAATAAGTAAATATAGATATTAAAAACAAAAATACATTATTATATATAACTAGCAGGGGTACCCGGCGTTGCCCGGTTTAAATTTTACTACCATAATCACCATCATCAATCACTACTACCACAATCATCACAATACTACTACTACCATAATCACCGGCCTCGACCTCCCTGTGCCTCATTAAACGGCGACCTCGATTTCGGCCGCTAAATGACCTCCGATTTTGGATCTGACCTCATCAGTAACCCCATTTTGGGGGGCTGCGAACAACTTTCGTTCCATACACCTTTTCGATCGGAGGCCTCCTTCTGCCCCAAACGGCCATGTTTTTCATTTGTTTTCAATTTGTTTTCAATTTCGGCCTCGAAACTACCTCCGATCGTGGCCTCGCCCCCTCTTGACCCAGGTCATTTGACACCCACATGCAAAGTTTCAGCTCCCCAGGTCCAAAACTGCGGCCGCCTATTAAGAACACACAGACAGACAATCGAAAAATGATATAGATTATATTTGAGTGCAAGATTACTAAGTGGAATGCAATTATCAACAGAATGATGATAAAATAAAACAACGCTAGGAACTCTAATATTTTGCATTTATTGAATTCCATCTTAAAGGTGGTGATGCATGAATTAACACATTTACTTTTTATCGTGGTTGAGAGGTTCTACAGGAGCTGATAAATAACTGGTTATATATAATTTACTAAAAATATCACTCCGTAATGGCAAAAACAACATTATTAACAATACGCACTGGCAACGATGTGTGACGTCACACCAGGAATAGAGTGCGAAAATATTTGGGAATTAATTAATTTCACGTCAGTCACGGGCAGTGCCTCCTCACCCCTCGTCAGGAGTGGTTATGTTTGCCGAACTGCTGTGTGGTATTTGGGTGTTTTAACACACCTGGACCATGTATATGTCTTTATAAATTTCCTGAGGAAGAACAGTATGTTAGAAAATGGTATGTTTTTGTCAACCAGACTAGAATTTGGAATGAAAAGCCAAAGTCTAGCTGTAGGCCTAGGCTGTGTAGCCTACTTTACATTTCGAGGAGAGTGCATTGCCTATTGCTAAACCATTCACCATTGCAGAGGCCAGCAGCATTGAAACGTCAAATTCAATATTGGTTGCATTCAAGGAGACTACTGCAGGACTTACCTCTGACCGGGTATAGGCCTAGACTATCTTAGTGTTTACTATACCCATTTGAAATGACATTAGCCTAACCTAACAACCTTACCTAACCTATCCTAATATTATGGGTGGGGGCTGCCACCCCCGCTGTTTTACATCTTTGACTTAGCCTAGATATTTGGTGTAGGCTATTTGTATGTGAAGTGGGTATTTTTTCAATTTATCGATAACGAAAATCCTCCATGACGACTAGCCTAGCCTATATGGCAAATCTATTGGTGCCTATTTTCCCTAATAAATTGTTTCTCATAACGCTGCAGTAGGCCTAGGCTAGTGTCGTTTAAAATAACCCCTAGGCTAAGGCTAGTGCAGTTTATGACATTTAGGCTACTAGCCTAATCTTTCGCAGTAGCCTATAGGCTATTCTACTGGCTAGGTCGAACAATTGAATTATTAGCCTATTATTATTATTACACTTAGCCTAGGTGAGCCTATGGACAACTTATGATATTGGTAAATTTCTATAAGTGCACCATCATGAGTTTTTATTAGTAGGCTAAACATGCTTTTCTGGGGAAGGATGTAGGGGATGGATGTAGATTCCGGGCGTACGGTCGTCATGCTTTCATAGGGCGATCGCCGCGGTTAACTTCGCGTCTATTTTGACGGCGTTTTTTTTAGGTTATTTGCCCACTGCTGGCAGTATAAATGATGATGACAATATGTCATGGGCGGGGGGGGGGGAGTGGGGGGGGGGGTTGAGCCCTCAACATATTATTGTATCCAAAGGCAGTCAAAATAGATGGGAACATGATGGCAAAGGTTCGACGCCACTACGGCCTACACGTAGTGTAAACAAGGCTGGCGGTACGCCCGAACTCTACGTTCTACCCGGATATAGTATCCGGGTGTACAGGCCGACGGTCGGCATGATTACATAGCCTAGGTTGATAAATTGCAGTTAAGTTCCCGTCTATTTTGTCATGTTGTTACAGTTGTTTGCCCCCTGCTGGCAATATATATGAGGATGACAATAGGCTAAGATGACTTAGCCTATTGTCATCCTCATATATATTGCCAGCAGGGGGCAAACAACTGTAACAACATGACAAAATAGACGGGAACTTAACTGCAATTAAGCAGGGGGGGGGGGGTGAGAGGGAGCAAAGTCCCCCCTGGCCCCTCAACTTATTATTGTAAACCATGTAAGTCAAAATAGATGGGAACCTGATCGCGAGCGTCTGTGTAGTGTAATCAAGGCGGGCGGTTTTACGGTAAACCCGCATACTACATCCTTGCCCTTTCTGCTATATTTTAATGCTAGACCTATGTGTGTATTTTGATTATTTCGTACTAGTCTAGAAGTGTTGGTGGCTTGGTGTCAATTTATCACTAGCCTATATTTTCGCCGTGAACACAATTTCTGGTACTGTACTCCTACCTGTAAAGCAGAATGTACATCCCTGGGCCCTGGCACTAGTCCATTACCTAGGTACGGTACTAATATGTGCACAGGCGCCTGTAAGAGTAAAGTCTGTGATAGATCCGCCACTTCTTGTGTTTGAATCCCAGTTTTGTTGACTATCTAGCCGATCCTGGCGATCCGTTCATATCAACTCGTGCGCGGGATTATCATATCTGTATTTGGTTGATGCCCCGTAATGGCAACATAGATGATGATTACACTAAGTTCTGAGGGGGTGAGTGCCCCCCCTCAACCAATCTTATAATGATTTGGATCCCTGATTAGGCCCCCTTGAAAGAAAAACTAAACGGAGCAAATTGTTACCTCGACTTTGTGCGATTTGCTTACTTTAGGGTAAATAAAGGCAAGAATGTTAAGTGCGGGCGTACCGCCAGCCTTGTTTACACTACGCATTAGTGGCGTCGGACCTTTGCCATCATGTTCCCGTCTATTTTGATTGCCTTTGGATACAATAATACCCCCATGACATATTGTCATCATCATATATATTGCCAGCAGGGGGCAAATTACCGAAACGAAAAAATCGCCGTCAAAATAGACGCGAACTTAACCACAGCAATCGACAGATGTAAACATGACGGCGGCGGGGGAGGCGTCGGACCTTTACAATCATGTTCCCGTCTATTTTAAATGCCATTGGAAACAATAATATGATAAGGGGGGCATGCCCCCCCTCACCTTCCCATGACATATTGTCATCATCATGTATATTGCCAGCAGGGGGCAAATAACCGAAAATATTGCCGTCAAAATAGACGCGAAGTTAACCGCGGGCGATCGCCTTATGTAAACATTACGACCGTACGCCCGAACTCTACATCTATCCCTAAATCAGTTGGCCTAAGTTATGTTTGGTTAGTTTTAGGTATATCTAGCGATCCGCCTGCAGTCGTGTGTTTACACTGAGGAACGGATGATGTTCGAGTGTGGATCGACCCGCATATATCGTATTTTATGTCTATATTACATCTCGTAACTACAAAACTTGACGACTTTCCGTAGTTATGTACTATTCAAATAGTTAAAGGTTTGGACAAGGTGTTTTTATCCATATTCACTCATTAAACGTCTTAACCCCTCATTTTCCCGGAGCTTCAAAGCCATCGGGAAGGATGTAGTATCTGGGCATACAGTTGTCATGTTTACTGTACATAAGTCGACAGTAGATCACCAGCGGTTAAGTTCCCGGCTATTTTTTGTTATTTACCCCCTGCTGGCAATAGATATGATGATGCCAATAAGTCATGGGGGCAATCAACCTATTATTGTAGCCCACGGCAGTCAAAATAGACGGGATCGTGATCGCGAGCGTCTGTGTTGTGTAAACAAGGCAGGCAGTACGCCCGAATACTGCATCATTGCCAAGCCCTCCCCACTTGTTCTGTTGTTGTTTTAATATTCTCGGTGTAATGGGCCCGCATATTACTGATTTATAGGGTTTTACCATAATATTCTACTTGAATATACAGTTTTTAGGTAAAAAAATAAAAATAAATAAAAAATAAAACTGGCCAAAGTAACTACATTTTTACCGATCATTTATCTCTCGATGAAATGCTTCATTATACATATGTGCTGTCTGGAGCTGCAGTGGGGCAGGCTATGAATATTAGGGAAAATATGGGGAAGGATGTAGTATCCAGGCTTACGGTCGTCATGTTTACATAGGTCGTGCGGTCGCGGTTAAATTCCGTCTATTTTGACTGCTTTTATTCTGCAATTTTCCCCCTGCTGGCAAAATATATGATGATGACAATAAGTAATAGGGGGGGGGGGGTACCCTATTATTGTATCCCAAGGCAGTTAAAATAGACAGGAACGTGATTGCGAGCCTGTGAGTAGTGTAAACAAGACGGGTGATACGCCCGAATACTACATCTTTACCAAAATGTTGGGTTAATTGAAAGACATAAAACAATGATAATACTTAAAAAATATAAAGTTGGCTTGGGTTTTTTTTTTTTTTTTTTTTTTTTATTTAAGGAAACCAAAATTGGAGAAACTTACTGGTAAGTTTTCTCAAAACTTCACTCAGATTTGTTGTACAGTACTGTACCAGTATTTTTTTTTTCTTGTAAATCATTCAAATTTCACTTTCATACATAAAATTGAGTATAAATTCATGTATGAGGATATACTGTACTGTATTTTATAGACATTTTGATTAAATGTAAGACTTCCCAAACTGTTGAATTTTAATAATTTCCTAGGCTTGTTGGTAACTAAATTAAAACATTAAAACATGTAAATACAAGTATACAATGACACTTACGAAATAAAAAATATAATTAGTAAGAATTTGTTTTATCTTTAACCCTTTCATAGAAATACTAACTTATTAGATTAATGCAATAAAGAGTATGTTCCCAGTTTATTTCCCTTATGCGATTATCCTATAACACTGCATTTTGTTGCATTCCATATACTGGTAATAAGCACTTTTTGCAGGTTCTCAGAGCATTACGGGTGAACTCCAGATATCTAGAATCTGCCCTATGCAGATATCTAGAATCTGCCCTATGCAGATTCTAGAAAATGTTAGTGGGCTGTTAATTTAAACCCCACGCTTCAATAATCTACCGGGTATGTACAGTCGTGGTCAGAATACACAGTACAAGACAATGAACATTAACTAGTGAATCCCAGTAATTTGTCTGTGCGGTTCCAACAGTTTTCCAATATAGTTATCATGTGTATTATAATTATCTCTACAAAAAAAATCCAGAAATTCATGACCACGACTATACATTAAGTATACGGTATAGCATAGCTTCTAATGGTAGTAAAATGTGAGACGTAAATATATACCGTATATATATATATATATATATACCGGTATATATATATGCATGTTTCTATCTTATCTCTATGCCTAACTATAAACTTGTATAGGAATAAACTCCATTCCATTAGGAATGGAGGGAGGTAGAATAAACAGGGTAGTTGAAAGCCAGATAAGCAGAGAAGAAGTAAAAGAAGCAATCAATAGACTTAAAATGGGCAAAGCTGCTGGAGTAGATAACATCCCAGGTGAAATGCTGAGATATGGAGGAGAAGAAGCTGTTGACATAATGCATAGGTTATGTAAATTAGCATGGGAAAAGGAAAGTGTACCAGAGGACTGGAGGAAAGCAGTGATAGTACCCTTGTACAAAGGGAAGGGTAGTAAAGAAGAGTGTAAGAATTATAGGGGAATTAGCTTGCTTAGCATACCTGGAAAGGTACACGCAAGAGTAGTAACAGAGAGGCTACAGAAGATAACGGATGACAAAATAGGCGAGGAACAGGGAGGTTTCAGAAAGGGCAGATAGCCTCAATGTGATTGTTGGTAGAGAAGTATCTGGCCAAAAACAGAAAACTCTATGCAGCATTCATGGATTTGGAAAAAAGCCTACGACAAAGTAGACTGGGAGGGCCTGTGGGATGTGTTAACAGTATATGGTGTGGGAGGAATGTTGCTAATGGCAGTAAAATATTTTTATAGGAATGCAATGGCAAATGTGAAGGTAGGGGATAAGTTAAGTGAAAGTTTTGAGGTCAGTGTAGGTGTAAGACAGGGATGTGTCATGTCAGCTTGGTTGTTCAATATATACATGGATGGAGTGATTAGGGAATGTAGGGCTGTATCAATGGGTGTGGGAGCTAGACTGTAATCAGAGGGAAGAACATGGAAGATTTTAACATGCCTATATGCGGACGATGCAGTCCTGTTGGCAGAAAATGCTGAAGAACTTCAGAGAGTGGTCACTGACATTGACAGGGTATGTGAAAAGAGAAAGTTAAAGGTCAATGTAGGGAAATGTAAGGTAATGGTGTTTGAGAGAAGAATGCATGAAACCATAGATTTTAAGGAAAAATATAGAATCAAGAAAGAACACAAGAAAAGTTGTAAAATAAAATTGAAAAATAAAGTACTAGAAGAGGTTGAAAGTTTCAAGTATTTGGGAGCTGTACTATGCAAATATGGTAAAATGGAGAGTGAGATAAAAGAGAGAAAAATGCAAGGGAGAAAGGTGATTGGAGAACTTGATAGTATTCTGAAAGGAAGAATGGTTAGCCAGGAAGTCAAAAAGTCACTGAGAAACAGTGTGCTGCTCTCAACACTCTCGTATGGAAGCGAGACATGGACGGCAAGTGACGAGGACCTCTTCAAACTGAGACCTGTGGATATGAGCTTTTTCAGAATGGCAGCTGGCATGAATAGGCTAGATGGGCCAAGTAATAGGGAAGTGTACGAGTCCTTTGGAATGGAAGAGCAGGCTTTGGGCATTGATTGTGGTGTGGTTGAGTGGATAAAGAGAAGTACTTTGAGGTGGTATAGTCATGTTCAGAGAATGGATGAAGACAGAATGCCAAGAAAGATATATGGGAGTCAGGTGAGTGGAACCGCTAGTAGTGGAAGACCACCTATGGTATGGGAAAAGAAAGTGGAAAAATATATTGAAGAAAAACTTCCATGTAGTGGAAGGGGCATTGTGGCACGGGCAGGGGAGGCATGTCTTGACAAAGTAGCTTGGAGACGTTTCTGTCATGGTCATCCTCTAGTGGGGGTTTCCCAGGGGGAAACAAGGCGTCGGAGATGATATGATGATGATGATGTGTTAGGTGAAACCCTATCAGTACTTTCAATGTTGTATAATGTACAGTATATACTGGTACTGTACTGTTTTATCTTGGGGTTAAGAGTGTATCACCTGTATTTTTATATTTATGAATACCGGTACTACTGAAATAATATCAATATCTTTGATACTATTTTTTTCCTTCCCAGGATGTATCTACTAAAGGATGAACATGGTGGGAACACCTCCAGCTTTTTTTGTCCAGACATGCCCCATATGCCCATCCCAAAATGGTCCCCATTTAATGTTTTGTTTTTTCACTTGCTCATACCCAGGCTATAGGTCAATCACTCTGATGTAAATGCTGGAAAGTACAACTGATCAACAGATCTGTCATACTTTAAAGCAAATATGTTTCTTTTATTATAAAATGTGTTGCATAATGTTTATGATGGGCATCACAGCCTACCTCACTGCAAAGTTTTACCTATAGTGTTATCTACTCTAGTGTTCCACATTTTCTAACAATAAGACAGAATAACATGCATACAGGCATACCATACCATCACCCTCCATCTTCTACTCATATAAGCTCCTTATTATACCACCTGACACATCTTCAGTATTTCCTCTTCTAACTTGCTTTTCAATTACAGTACAGTAGGCCTACTGTTTATAGTATGACTTCATATTGCACCATTTTATCCTTTAGCAGGATCATCCTTTGAGTATACTTATCATAAGTGTTTTAGTACAGTATATAAATTCACACTATAGTATGATGTCTGTTACTATCTGGTCAAAAGTGATATTTGTTTTCTTGTTCACCTATTTCTCTATATGTATAGCTGGTACAGAATAATAAGCATAGGCTAAAGCTACTCTAAAAATCTATATGCTAAGATGATCAAATTTTGTTATCTATAGTTTGCTATTTTGAAGAATCTGGTTTAGTCACAAAATTCAAACTTTAAACTTTGAAGGTGTGACAAAATATTGACATAATTATGTATATTCACTTCAGAAAAATTAAAAGAAAATAATTGTGATCAGCAGTACATTATGTATGATAAAACATATTCTAGTTACAGTACGGTACTGTACTTTTAAAGGCATTACACTTACTCATTCAGTTTTCTCTTTGTATTTGTCCATATTGTTGCCTATAAGCATAGTAGACAGCCTGAAGATTCCACGGGCATAAGGCAACAGATATAAACCCTGGATGATCAATCATGCAGTCAGGTATGGGTTCAGCCTCACAACATTCTTTCCTGCTGATCTACAAGTACAGTATCCTGGCTACACCAACATGTCAAGAAAATACCCCCTACTGTATATCGTCACCAATTCATAGCATAAAAGATGCCCGGCCATATTCAAAGATGCTGTGAACTACCGGTACCGAATAGCTGCTCTCTCCAATCAAGTGACGTTTATAAATAAAGTGTCGCCATCTAGTGTTGTCAACGACAGGGTGTCACCATGGCTGTTTAATGGTGTGGTGAGGGAGGTGAAAATGAGAACTATGGGTAGAGGATTGGGTTTAGTAGGAAAGAGTGGTATATATTTGGAGTTCTACCAGTTGCTGTTTGCTGATGATATAGCATTGGTAGCAGATTCTGAAGAGAAACTGCAGCGAGAAGTCAAAGAGTTTGGTGTGGTATGTCGGAGGGGGAAGCTGAGATTGAACATCAATAAAAGTAAAGTGATGGTGTGTAGAGGTGCTTGTAGGGGGAATCTAGATGTGAGACTGGATGATGAAATACTGGAACAAGTTGAGTGTTTTAAATATCTTGGAGGAATGATAAGCAAGGACACATGTGTGGAAATGAAAGTAAAAGAGAGAGTATGTGAAGGAAAGAAAGTTTTCGGAGCAATGGTAAGTATGAGGAAGGTGAGAAATCTCTGAATGAAAGCTAAAAGTGCAATGTATCAAGGGATAGTTGTACCAACAGTTATGTATGGGGCTGAGACATGGGCTTTGAAGGCAAAAGAGAGAAGGAAGTTGGATGTGATGAGAGATGAGCCAGAAGGGTCCTGTGCTGGTATAGACATGTTGAGGGAATGGGATATGAAAGGCTTACAAAGAGAGTACTGTATATGAGTCAGCTACAAAGGGAGGGAGGAAGACTTACCTCCGTTGAGATGGAGTGATTGTGGAGTACAAGCGTTGAAAGATAGAGAGATGACTGTAGAACAGGCAAGAGCAGTGGTAATAAATAGGAATGATTAGAGAATGCTTGTGAATAGTTGAGAGATAGTGCGGGCGTTGGGTCAGGCGCCAGTTGGACTAGATAATGTGTAGTCCATCAAGCGTCTGGCCCGGGGAGCCAGTGTATAATTATGAAGGGTCATGTCTGGATGTGAGGTGGGCGGGCATTGTGGTGTGCCCCGCTGCGTGTCTGCATGCTAAGACCGGAACCTCTCCGGGAGGGCTGGGGCCAGTGAAATGCTGGAGGCCCCTAGTGATCTTTGGTCTCTGGGTCTTTTCCTAGGTGATCTAGATGTGTGTGAATATATATTTTTGTTAAGACCATCTCAAGCTATGGGGTATGTCCCTGTGTATGAACATACATCTATTGTGGCAGAAAGGAAGCAACAAACACCTAGAAGCTCCATTGTCTCCATCTCATCTAGTGCGACACATGAAGCACCCATCATCTCAAAGCTTCAATTGATAATCCTGGGGCCTCGTACGAGTTACAGGCTATTGAAAAGCCTACAGTCCAGAAGTTGAGACAGAAAAACAAAATAATAATATAATAACAATAAATGATGACCCAGTCATTCACATACAGCATATACACTGTACAGTACCGGTACTGTATAATCTCATTTCTTCTGTATGAGCAAAGGTAGCCAGGGCAACAAAAAAAAAATATATATATACTTTATAATTATACCAGGTATAGCCTATACTGTACATGAACGAAGGCGGTGCTGATTTGGGGGGAGGGGCGTCGACTGACTGGGGACAGAGGTGCACGGGGGCGGTTCGTTCGTGGCCACCCCTTCGGGGATCACGGCGTCAGGCAATAGATAGATAGATAGATAGCCTATACTGTATATATTTTCCCACCAACTTTACAATGTTTTTTTTGTTTTTTTTAGCCTATTCAGTACGGTACCGGTATATATTTGTGTGATTGATTTGGGATTTGTTTCCTACCTACTTTAATGATATCTCTTAAGTGCCATATTTTTTTTTTTTTTTTGAAATACCTTTCATATTGCCTTGATGACGGTAGGTCTACAAAATTCCGTGAAAGGTCAAAAGTGTACCCCCAGTCCAAAGTCACCCCACTTTACAATACTGTACCGTACCTGTCTTAGCAGAACTACTCTACACAGCAAATACACTTTTTATTTGGTTCCAAATTTGCTAATCCTTTTAAAATATTACATACTGGCATAGTGAAGTTTCAATAGGTGTGAAGATATACTACTAAGTTTGTGTGAATAGGCCTATACTTAGGCACATATCCCATAGCTAGGGGTGGCCGACTCGAAACAGTTGTTGTTGTTGTTGTTCCCTAAGCTGCCTGGCCGAACAGCCCCGAGTCCCTAAGGAAGGCCATGGCCACGGTCGGGCTTTCCCACAGAGACCATGTAGTGTAGTGGGTGGTGTTGATTCGTGGAGGCTGCTGCCAGGAATTGTGTGACTCTCATGTCTAGATGATCTTTGACTTTGAGGACTTTGGTTTCTTGATGTAGCTGATCTGTGGGTGTCGTAGCTGTGCATCCTGTGATGATTTTCAGGGCTTTATTTTGAATGGTCTGTAAGGTCTTATGATGTGTTTCAGCTAGGTTGGAAGCCCAGGCCGGGCCTGCGTATATAACTGATCTTATGTATTGTTTGTAGACTGTGGTGGTGGTTTCTTTGTTGTGTCCAAATTTCGTGTGGGCAAGTGATCTGAGGGCGTTAAGTCTGGGTGTCAGTTTCTTTTTCGTGTTTGTGGTGTGCTGTTTGAATGTCATTTGGGTGTCGTATGTTACTCCTAGGATTTTATGTGTGTGTGTGTGTGTTAGGGGGTGTTGTTTATGTTGAGTCCCGGGACGTAATCGTGCTCTCCTGTCAGCTTGTGAGGAGGGTTGCAGTGGATTTAGCTGGGGCTAAATGGCTGTTTGTAGTGCACCATTCATGTAATGTGTCGAGATAGTCTTGAAGGAGTCTTGTTGCTGTGTCTGGGTTTTGGTGCGTGCTTGTGAGTGTTATTCGTCCTCGTAGGAGCTATGGTTATTTGGAGTGAATTTGGTGTATTTATATCATGCATGTACAGATTGAAGAGTGCGGGCGACAGGACGGATCCTTGCGGGACTCCGTTTGGGAAATTTCTAATGCTAGATGACTGACCGGCAAAAGATACGTGTGCACATCTGCCTGCTAAGAAGTTGGCCAGCCATCTTTTTGTGTTGTTGTGCATGTATGTGTTGTAGATTTTGTTTGTTAGATTGTGGCGGGGGATGGCATCGAAGGCTTTACTAATGTCGAGTGTGGCAAGTACTGATCTGTGTGGTGGTCTAGCTGAGTTGATGCCGTCAAAAGCTCTTTGTGTAAGGTCTGTAAGAAGAGTGTTTGTGGAGTGCAATGGCCTGAAGCCGTGTTGTGTTGGAGAATGGGGTAAGTCAGGTGTCATCAGTTGTAGTACAAGGTGCTCTATGACTTTGGAGGGGGTACAAAGGAGTGTGATAGGGCGGTGTGAGGAGGGTAGCGTGGGGTCTTTGTTAGGTTTGGGGAATGTGATGATGATGCCAATGTTCCAGATGTCTGGTATTGTGTTGTGTGAGTAGCTGTAGTTTGATATGTTAGTGAGTGCTTGTATGCCTTGTGGTCCCAGGTGTCTGAGGTGAGTGTTGCTTATGTTGTCTAGGCCACAGGCGGGTTAGAGCTTGAGATTGTTGATGATATGCTTTGTCTGGTTGTTGGTGAAGGGTGTATAGTCAGGGCGTTTACGCCGTGGGACCACCTCCCGAAACTGCCGACCCTCCCGTCCGGGGACAAGATCACCGACAGTGGAGGACAGCAGGCTGCCGACCGTGGGGAGCAGTTTCCGGGAGCCAAACCGCCACAACTATCCCCTGACCCCTCCCTGGGGGCACGCGTCCTTGGAGCGGCTGCGGTCGCGCCGGGCAATTCTCACTCGAGACAGTTACTGCATATACCGTACTGTTGAAGTTATTACCAGGGATGGAGTATTCGTTTTTGTTATTCGTATTCGAATGCATTCGAATACAGTAATTCAGGGTATTCGTATTCAAATTCTTGTAAATAAAAGTAAAAGTATGTGCATTCGTATTCAAATATTTGGACAAATTATTTGTATTCTTAGAATAATATGGCGAATACAAAGAGAGCGAGAGCAAGAGAGAGCTGTCATCGTTCGTATCTCGTCATATTCACAAATTTGATACCATACCATATATCTAGTTACTACACTATATAAGTTTAAATACCAGTATTGAATACAGGTAGTGTCTGTTATCAGTCATAAAATAGTTAACCATTGCATAAGCTACAGTAATTAGCTAGGCCTATAGTAAAAAAGTTAATTAATTTATGGAAAAGTATTCATGACTGCATTCATGAATACTTTCATAAAGTATTCGTATTTGAATACTGAACTCTTGTATTCACTCCATCCCTGGTTATAACAACATGAATGTATTCGTACATTTATTATTTCTTGACAGCATTTACACTCCTCATAGGTGTCCATCACATCACAATTCCCACACAGACACCTGCAATTATCTAGAGTTTTAATGTGGTAAAAGAATGGTACAGTACCGTATCACAAACTGCTAACAAGCAACCGTACCAGTACTTATACTGTATTACCAAACTATACCACATAACAAAAG
The DNA here is from genome assembly GCA_032716605.1 of Paralithodes platypus. NCBI lineage: Eukaryota > Metazoa > Arthropoda > Malacostraca > Decapoda > Lithodidae > Paralithodes > Paralithodes platypus. The sequence goes on along the minus strand of CM064552.1, from coordinate 24,430,955 downwards.
ATACTAGTTAACCCATGAACTGCTAGAACCTGTACAAAGAAAAGGGTATAGTTAAGGGGGGGGGGGGGGGGGGAGTGAAGGATGTGGCATGGAGAGATGCCACTACTTTCTATGTGTCGCCCAATTTTGAGACATTTCCCGGCACTGGCACAGTATTTGATTTGATGTACACGTTTACATACCGTGCCTGGCGGAAGGAACATAGTAGTTCCTGGGTTAATAAGCTATGCAACTGTGGACGTATGTGTGGGGAGGAGGCTGATGGTTGCCACTTCTTCAGGCAGAGAAAGATAAAAAGGTACGGTACTGGTACACAATGAGAGGAGTGGAGAAGGGAAGTAGAGACGGTTGAACGAAATGTGCCGACTGATTTTATATGTATAGATGAACGAATGAGGTAATCTGTGTTTCATAATAGAGGGTATTTGGTGCAATGAGGGGATGGGGGTTGTCTGACCATAATGTGGTAGTAGCAAATATGTGAGTAGGCTACAGACGAAGTGGGTGAGGAAAGATAGAGTAAGGCAGGATGGAGGAGGAGCCATATAGAGAGGGAAAAGGTTACAGGAAGAGTTAAAAAAAGCAGTAGAAGACACCTAGATAGGTTTGACTTGAAGCGAATGGAGAAGGTGTAAGGGGTGAGCTTTGTGTTTATGGAAGAGATAAGTGCATGATGATAATGATGCAGTTTTTACAACCATGCACTACCTGCTCAATAGCTGGACTAAGGTGGGTGCCCTGATGAACAGTTGCCACAGATTGCTAGATTGCACCCTCCACCACAGCACTGGCGTCTGCCAATAACACACTGGCTGGCCTGAGACTCGAACCCTTGACCGTGAGGTTTCCAGGCGAGTGTTCTACCAACCGTGCTACGGCCAGCATGTGAGGAGTTAGGAGGAGGGGAAGGAAGTGAAAGGATTAAACAGTATGGTGGACTAAGGAGGTGAAACAAGCAGTTGAAGAGAAAAAGAAAGCATACAAGAGTGGTTGGGTAGTAGAGGGAATGAAAATTTGGAGAGGCAGAAAAGGGAAATGTAAGTGAAGAAAAAGAGAGTAGTGAGCCTGAGTACGAGAACAGTAGATGACAAATTTAGAAGAAATTGTTTTGGAAGGAGGTCAAGAAAGTTAGGGAGGGTGAAAATGGAAGTAGGCCTAGTAAGGGTGTGAAAGATAACAATGGGCGAGTTCTAGTGATGAAGCAAGCTAAGAAAGCACTTTAACCTGGGAAATGAAAGAGGGGGTTAGAATAGACCCATCATTGGTACTGTAGGATAGTGATGTAACAGAGCAATGGGTAGATGGGGAACAAGGTGGGTTTAGGAAGGGCTGTGTAGATCAGATCTTCTCCTTGTGAAGAAGTACCCAGTATCTGCAGAAGAAATGGAAGTTTATGCTGCCTTCATGGACTTGGAGAAGCCTAAGACAGTAAGTAGAGAAGGTGTGTGGAAAGTACTGAAGATATAGCAAGTACCGGTAGTTGGTAAGTTGCTGGAAGCAGTGAAAAGCATGTATGAGGGTGAAAGAGCAGCAATGCGTGTAGAGAATGAGCATAGCGATTTCTTCAATAAAGCATGGGTGTGTAATGTCCCCATGGATGTTCAGTAGCCTATACAGCACATATTGTATGGATGGAGTCATGAAATAAATCCAAGGAAAAGCAGAGGATGTTGCAGTACACTAGTAAGGCAATGGAGCGATGGAAGTTGCTTGTGCTACGGTTAGCTGATGATACTGCTCTTATGAGTGAGCGTTGCAAAGTTTGGTTTAGTAATTATGTTTAGAATGCTGTGTGAAAAACGGAACTCGAAGGTCAATAGGTCGAAGAGAGGAATGCATTCCCCCCCAGGGCTAAGGAGGCCTTCATCTTATGGTGAAGGAAGAAATTAATATACCCCATGCATCCTACTGCATGTTGTATAAGGCGACTAATAGGGGGCGTGGAAAATGAGTTGTCGACTAACAGCCATTAGTAGCCTATACAATAAAGCCTTGTTATTGGCACTCAGGCACTGTCTTGGTATGGCAATGCCGAGACTGGTAGAGTGCGGTTAGGTGCCATAAGGGACTCTACTAGTTTAACCTGGGCGCTGTTGGCGCAACGCCAGAGTCGGTAGCAGTGTTACATGGTTGTTGTTGTTGTTGTTGTTCCCCAAGCTGCCGGGCCGAACAGCCCCAAGGCCCTGAGCAAGGCCAAGGCCATAACCGAGCGCCCCCACAGAACCTTCCGTGCCGACCACAGTAAAGCCTGGGTGACCGAAGCCACTCCATGACGGGGAGCTGAGGAGGGTGCGGAAACGCCCGGGAAACCAAAGCCCCACCCAGGGCCCTGTGCCCCTCAGCAATTATGAAGAGAAAGTTGAGGGGCAAAATGTGACGCTTTAGCTTCCAATCTTGGTAGATTGGGAGGTCATTCCACGGAAGAGACGCCGTCACTTGAGATGTAGAAAATATATAAGTAAAAGGAACAGTCAGAGTAAGCTATGGGTATGGCAGAGATCGCTCAGTTCTCACTCTGATAGACCAGCCCATCACCAATGTTACATGGTAGGGCAGTGTTGTGGCAGGATTATGTTGTTCTAAAGTCCAAGTTGCCTAATGTACAGTAGAGTCTTGGTATGGTACCGTACTGTCTTGTTGCGGCACTGTTGAGGCTCGTATGGTTTGCAGATACTGCAGATGGACCTACTGTAGTTGAGTCTTGGTTAAGGGTTGTGTTAGCGGGTGTACCATACCTTTTGTTTACATAGTGGCACGCTCGCAGTTACTGTACATTCGCGTCTAATTTGACTGCTGTTATTTGCCCCTGCTGGTAATATATATGATAATGACAATAAGTCATGGGGGGGTGGAGGGCAAAGCCTCCCTCAACATAACAATTTATCCAACACCTGGCCTTGGGATACAATAATGGGTCGAGGGGGAGCTTTGTTCCCCTCAACCCCCATGACTTATTGTCATCCTCATATATATTACCAGCAGGGGCAAATAACAGCACTCAAATTAGACGCGAATATAAATGCGAGCATGCGACTATGTAAACAAAGTGGACGGTACGCCCGCTAACATAACCCTTACCGAGTCTTGCTGCGGCACGGTTAGCACTATACAGTACCAACATCAGCCAAAGTGCTGACATAGGCTATGGGTCGGGGTTGCATGTTACATATACAAATTATCCACCGTCCACTGCCTTTTATTATTCCTGGGGGAAAGTGACATAGGCCTAGGTCTAGTCAACAGTGTTTGAGAAGCTTAGGGACGCGTCTTGCACAAGAGGCAATTGTTTACATATTCGATGAAAAACCTAGCCTACTTAACCCATTAAGCCCCAGCTGATTTAATAAAAATGCACACTCCAGACCCAGCCACTTGTCATTTTTTGTTTTCCTGAAAACACATGGGATGGGTTAGTAATATAGGGAAAACCACAAAAAAAAACGCTCCCTTAGGTCATTTAGGGGTCCTGGGGGGGCGGCGGAAAGTCGCAATTAACATGGAGTGATGGGTAGGCCAAATACTGGAAAATCACTCCAGCGTGCACGCGGCTGGACTTACTGTAGGGGGCTGCCAACCATCGGTATTGTTCCGTGGGATCCTAAAGCAGTTCCCATACAAATCTGAACCCTCTACGAGCCTTCTATCAATGTTCAATTACCGCCGTCGGCTATAACCGACGCTGGTACTGGCAGGGATTTAGAATGCCGTCGACTCACGTCCGACGCTGGTGTCCACCTGGTTAATCTGTATCTAGGCCTACTTGTATTTTATTGTGTTCACGAGACACGAACGAGTTTTCATAACGGGCGAGGCAAGCATAAGAGCTAGTTCAATAGTTTATTATTTTTTCAAAGAAAAAATATATTTACATGTATTGGCCTAACCAGGCATAATCTCCACAATGACTGTTTAAACTGTCAAACATGTCTTAATAAAAAAAAAATACCGTAGGTACCGGTAGGCTTATTTCTGCAGGAGAATGACGCCACTTTACGATACATTTGCTGTTAAAATATACACAAAGCTGTAATTCCAGTAACAGTATGTATATAATGTAAAGAAAAACAAACTGCCAAAGATATAAAGGCACATCTAGTAATAATAAAATGTTAGTTTGGTAAGGGTTGTGTTAGCAGGCATACTATCGCTTTGTACTATTTGCATAAGTTGTACGCTTGCAATTAGGCCTATGTTCGCTTCTAATTTGACTGATTTTATTTTATAATTTTTGTTTACAAAATTATCCCACAGCCAGCCGTTATATGCCCCTGCTGGTAACATAATTATATATACAGTATGATGTCAATAATTCAAGGGGGGTGAGGAGGAGCTTTACCCATTATTGTACGTGGGTACGTGGGTACGTGGGTACGTGCAGCCATCTGCTGCATAAATTGTCGAGTTACTGGCTGTGGGACACAATACAGTAATAGGATGAGGGGGCTTTGCCCCCCCCCACCACAACCCTTTTTTTAAGTTTTTCCATTGAGCATTAAAACACCTAGATTTGCAATTTGGCTATTTGTATGTATATGTATATCAAAACCCACAACATTCAACATTAAATAACCTAACCTCACCTGGAAAAGTTAGGTTACAGTAAGTTAGATTTGGTTTGGTTAGCCGCCCTAGAGCGTAAAAGGCCTGGGCTAGCCTTTTAAAATTTGTTATCTTTCAGGAGGATCACAGGTAGGCTAGGCCTGGGCCTATGTGTCTATCTATCTATCTCTCTATTGCCGGACGCCTTACTACCCTTACGAGGGTGGCCATACACAGAATGCCCCCAAGCGGACCTATTCCCTGTGAGAGGGACAACCCGAGCCAGTTTAGTGAAGGACTTACAGGATTGACCACTCAATTTAGGATTCGTCCAACTCCGAGGCCCTCTTGTGTATCTTGTTAGCACTATTTTTCTACAGTGGTGTTCGGCTAATCCATCCACTAACCTGCCTTACCCTTAGGTAAGCAGTACGGATTTGTATCAGGTTTACTCCCCTAGACAGGTTGCCAACCAAGGCTGACGAGTCCCATCCACCCGGATTTGTATAAGGTTGTATCCCCTAGATGAGTTGCCGACCAAGGCTAACGAGTCCCATCCACTCAGCAGTTGAAAAACAGAAAACCCAAGTCTTAGTCTAAAGAATTAGGCCTAGGCCTATGTCAATTTAATATAAAAAAAAAAATCTGAATATTGTCAGTCTCCTTAGGTTCCTACACACACATAAAAAAAGGCCTAAATAAATACAAAAAAAAAAAAAAGGCTAACAGTAGGCTTGTAAGAAAGAAAAAAACCGGCCTAGAGGGAAATGTTTGACTGAAACGAGAATAACCTCATAGCCTAGTTAGGCCTAATGCAAAAACAGGCTATCAAACAAGAGCAGTTCCATCTTTTTCATAATTTTTATTTAGCCGAATAGGCTTGGCCTATACAAAGTTAAAATTATGCTTTACAGTTCTTATTACTTTGGATATGTCTTTGAAAGTGATCAATATAGGCTAGGCCTAGGCTAATTTCAAACTAATTTTCTTGTAGGGCCTATTTTTCTCGTCTTCAGCCCAGTCTTGAAACAAAATTATCCCATTTGACACCCTAAAAATAATAATTAGGCCTAGGCCTAGGCCATTATTATTGCAAAATGATTAGCCTATATTTAGGCTAGGCTACTATTCTCTGGGCCTGGGGTTCATATGTAAGCAATAGCAAGTGTCCACCAACAGCTTGAGCCTGACACCTGCGGCCTGAAGAGTGAAGACTCTGTCGGTCCGTCGGCGCCTGTCCTGCCGCCTCTGCCACTGTTGGTTGCTGTGCAGCTTCTGGTTCGAACTGATATGGTCAGATTATCATACGGTTGAACTAAATTTATTGTGCATTGCACAATTTAACAATTAACCTCTTCAGTACCAGGGACTTCCTTTTCATCATATTTTGGCATCTAGGCTATTAAGTTAGGCTAGACGATTTTATTCAGCTTAGGAAAGACGTCTAGCAATAATAAGACTTCAAACTATCTCAACCAACCACTTCAACTACCGCAAATCCTTCCTAAGCTGCATAATATCGGCTAAATACAGCTAGAAAAAAATATGACACGTCGCTGGTTAAAAGGCATTTCAAATTGTTCACTAGGCCTAGGCTACTTTCACAGGAGCTCTCATAATTATCGTCCATTGTGCAGGTTGTTATACAACGAAGTTAAAGTTACGAAATTACCGCTCATAGGCCTAGGACTCTAAGAGTCAGCCTCACAAATCACGAGACATCTAGGCTAGTCAAGCTTTTCAGCCTCTCAGGCGTCTTCCTGAATCCTCTTGGTGCTGTTATTGTTTACAATTTTCCTGGTGTGACGTCACGAAGATCGCCTTAACTCCGAATCATGCACACCTTCCGCAAGGTATAAAATTCGATATATTGAGATTATTGTTTGACAAAATTTAATAATAACACTCAAAGTGCGTTACTTGCATGTTGGTATTTCCCATTATAAGTAGAGCCCATGTCATGCACCACCACCTTTAAGATGTTCCATTTCTCTATAGCCTTTGTCGAAAAAATATAACCATCTCTCTCTCACTCATATTTCTCTCTCTCCCCACTTTCTCTATGTCTTTACACACACTTTCTCACCCCCCCCCCCTCTCTCTCTCTCTCTCTCGACTCGACCCCCTTTTGTCTGGCAAGGAAATCCATAAACACTTGAACTTGTACTCAGCTGCCGGGAATTTCTCATATACACACCTGCTCCAGTTCTCACTACCTTTTATTTTACATTATACCTATTTGTTCTTGCTTTAAGGGGGTAGTGGTTATTTTGTTGTTTCTATATATTTATTTATATATTTATTTATTTACTTATTTATTATTTAGTTTCCTCGCTATCGCTCGCCAGTGAAAAAAACGACACACAGATAACACAAAAGGTCTTAATATTGACAAAGAAATGGGACAAATAGTCTTAAAATCGACAAACTAATGGCACGAACGTCTAAAAATATCAAAACTAATGGGGCTAAACATGAGGGAGAAGGGGGTCCGGAAAAAGCAACTACAGTATTCCTCCCCCTTAACCTTTGCAATGTAACCTTTTACACTATTTTTTCAGTGAATAGTCTGTTATCTTATTACTAACGGTAAATTGCCATGGTCCCTCTTGATTACTTATAGCTATTACGAATATTATGTAGAAAGAAAACAAAATGTTGGTAATTACGAAAGCTTCGTATTAATAATTATGAAACAGCGATGTACCATTAAACAAAGCCTGTATTGTATAAGCCAGAGAGAGAGAGAGAGTACGAGTACAAAGGAAATCAAGCAACAATAGGTCTAGTGACCGTTCTAGGCTGCTTGTCCTCCAAAACACTGAGGATCAAGTGTCCAAACAGTGGTTTAGAGTGGGTAAGGGAACATTGGAAAGGGAACTACTGCCCTGGAACTAATGTCCGTGGCAGGATTAGGAAGTTAGTAGGGGACAGATGGGTTAGTAACTGAGGGGAGGATAAAATAAAGCTATGCATTTACAAACGCAGTCAGTCGCGGGTTTGATGCAAGATATTTGTCTAGGCGAAGTTTAAATGAATCAACGGTGCTGCAGTCTATAACATCTCGGGGAAGCCCATTCCATAAGTTGACAACTCGATTGAAGAAGAAATTCATAGCTTCGTGTGAGTTAAAAGATTTCCCAATAATTTTGAAACCGTTTCCCCGCGTGTAATTTGATTGGTCGATAGTGTAGTACTTACTACAGTTCATATTGTCGATGCCATTGATGATTTTGAACACTTGAATTAAGTCGCCTCTTAATCTGGGCTGGGTTAAAGGAAATAGATTTAATTCTCTAAGACGCTCCTCGTATGGTTTGTTCTTTAGGCTAGGTATCATTTTGGTAACTCTACGTTGAAATCGTTCTAGCTTGTCTATGTCTTTTTGGTAATAAGGGCACCAGGATTAATCGCAGTAATCCAGAAGAGGGCGGACTAAGGAATTGTAAAGGGTTAGGATAACGTCTTTGGATTTATGCTCAAATGACCTGCCTATAAAGCCAATTATTTTGTTTGCCTTCTTAACAACTTCTGAACATTGTTGACTCGGTTTTAGGTTAATCGATATTGTTTCTCCCAGATCTCCCAGATCGGTTTCTCTGTTTACATTCTTAAGCTGACTGCCATTCATCAAATAGTTTGCTTTCTCATTTTGGTATCCGACATGTAGTACTTTACATTTATCTGCATTGAAACTCATTTGCCAAATTTGGGCCCAACATGACAACTTATCTAGATTGTGTTGCATATCGTCCACTTGTTCTTTTGAGAGTACGCTATTTGTATTTTTTGTATCGTCAGCAAATTTCGAGTTTGTACAGGTGAGACCCTCATCTATGTCGTTGATGTAATTTAGAAAGAGAATTGGTCCTAGTACCGATCCATGGGGTACCCCACTACTTACATTGGTCCATTTTTTTTTTTTTTTTTTTTTTAAGAGACAATGAACGGAGGAAGGAAAAACACAGATAAAACAAAAAGGTCCATGTGCCTAAAGGCATCCTCCATTCATAAAATGTTTGTAACAACTGGATTTTGTAGATTGTAAGTTTGTGGAAAGCAATTCGAGGGAAGTGAATTCCAAAGAGTAGTAGTTCTAGGGATAAATGAATTTTGATAAGCAGAATTTCTGCATTGTGGAGGAGAAAGTGTAAATTCATGGGTGCTCTCAGCTGCCCTAGTTCTACGAGGAAAGATGTGGAGAGGCGGCACAATTGAAGCAAGTTCCTCGGAACAATTGCTGTAAAAATATCTGTAGAATAAGGCAAGGGATGCAACGTTTTTTCGTATGGATAATGTAGGAAGGTCCTGTGTGATTGCAGGGTTATTGATTAATCTAATAGCTTTATTTTGAATTTTGACCAACTGCCTCAATGCAACCACTCCACTTCCACTCCACAGAGGTGAACAGTAATCCATCTGAGAACGCACATGACTTTAATATATTACGGCCAATGCTCGTCAGTGAAGAATTCTCGAACTCTGTACAGGAGTCCCAGTTTTTTAGAGGCATTCTTAGCAATTCTTCTAACATAATGTGTCCAGCTCAAGTTAGTAGTTAATGTTACACCGAGAATGTCAATACTAGGGGAAGTGGGAATATTTACATCATTAAAAAATATATGGGAGTCAGTGATATTCTGTCGGTTAGAAAATTGAATGTACTTGGTTTTCTGTGCATTAAAGGAAACTAGATTCTTTTGTCCCCATTCTTCAATTCTAGAAAGGTCCTGGTTCAGAGTAATTGCAGTGTTTATTTTTGAATTTATAAGATCGGGTTGGGTGAAAGAATTGGTAAATGTGAAGGAACTGTGGAGTGTTGAGTCATCTGCGTAGGAATGTATTGGATTATGAGTGGTAGATATGAGATCATTGATATGAATGAGGAACAGAGTTGGGGCCAAAACTGATCCCTGGGGAACACCAGCATTTATTGAGTGAAATTGAGAATAAAGGCCATCTACCATTACACATATTTTTCTGTTATGAAGATAAGAAGAAATTAGTGGAACTAATGATGCAAGGCCGTAGTGTGACATCTTCGACAATAAGGATTGATGCCAGACTCTATCAAATGCCTTTGATATATCCAGTGCTATTGTATGTGTTTCACCATGTTGGTCTGTAGCTTGGTTGATTTGATGCGTAAGAAGGCAAAGAATGTCTGCAGTTGATCGACATCGTCTAAAACCATATTGCCTATCACTGATTAATTTATTATTCTCAAGATGCTTAATTATGTGATTATTTAATATAATTTCAAAGACTTTACCAAGAGTGGAAGTTATAGCTATTGGTCTGTAGTTTGATGGATCTGAAGAGGCACCTTTTTTAGGAACTGGATGGATGTTTGCTTCTTTCCAGGGTACTGGGAAGCATGAGGTATGAGTACATAGACGGAAAAAAATTGCCAATACAGGAGCGAGCACCAAGGAGCAATTCTTAAGTACTATTGGAGGAATTTCATCTGGACCAGGAGCCTTATCTACTGAGAGATTCTGCAAAATAGTTTTGACATGTCTGGTGTGGATCTTAAGTGAGGGAATTTCAGGCGAATTAAAATTAAGTACAGGGACATCTTAATTTATTTCATCTAAGGTTGAGTTGGTGGAGAAAATATCCGCAAGAAGGTTAGCTTTACCTCGTGGGTCACTTACAAGATTGCCAGTCGGAGATTTTAATGGTGGAATGGATGAAGCAGTTGTGAAGTTGGATTTGAATGAGTTAAGAGTAGACCAAAATATTTTGTTATCATTTGGATTATTTAGAAGTTTATTTGCCTGCTTGTGGAGAAAGTTTGATTTAGTTAGGTTTAATACAGTTTTGGCATGATTTCTGATGTTTCTAAAGTAATTAAAGGCTTCATGTGTTTTTGATCTTGTGTATGCATTGTAGGCTATTGCTTTTTGTTCAGTTACTCTAGCACAATTATGGTCAAACCATTTAGGTGAATTAGATCTTTTACTGTACTTTTGATGAGGAATAAAAGTTTCTATTTCAATTTTTACAAAATTTTGTATGTGGCTCAAGGTGGAGGAGTGTGCATCATTAGAAAAGAAAGAGGTCCAGGGAATATCAATAAAGAAACCTTGAAGACCCTCCCAGTCTGCTCTATCGTAATGCCATTTAATCACCAAAACAGGTTCAGAGTGGGAAGGTGTGGTAGGTGATAGACAGGTGGCCTGTATCAGACAGTGATCAGAAGATCCAAGCGGGGGCATTTAGATGCCTTACCGTTTATGAGTACTCTTTGCTTTCTGTCGCTGAGCCAATTTTCTATCCATTTCAACACACCGTCTTGTATTCCATGCACTTTTAGTTTTATCAGTAAACGATTGTGGGGAACTTTGTCAAAGGCCTTTTTGAAAATCAAGGTATATAATATCTAGAGCTTTACTCTCATCGTAGAGGTTGAGGATAATCGTGGAAGAAGTCTAAGAGGTTTGTTAAACAGGAAAGTTTTTTACGAAAGCCGTGTTGAGTATCTTTAAGTATGTTATTTTCCTCTAAGTGATTTACGAGTCTGTCTCTTATGTGTGTTTCTAACATTTTACATACAACTGAGGTTAAGCTAATTGGACGATAGTCACTTGGTAGGGATTTGCTGCCCTTTTTTAATATCGGTGTTACGTTGGCTAGCTTCCACTGATCAGGCATAGTTCCAGACTGCAAGGATTTATTGAATAGCAATGTCAGTGGTTTGGAGAGCTCATCCTTAGCTTCCTTTATGACCCTAGGTGAGATTGTATCAGGTCCAGGCGTTTTATTTACCTTGAGTTTATCTAAACAATTCAATACTTCTCTCTCTGTAACGGTGATATTGCTTAGAACATCTGAATTATCAATCTGAAGAGAGAGAGAGAGAGAGAGCACCCTCCTCAATCACAAGCCATTTTTCAGCTGGTGTTGGTTTGGATTTGTCCATGTTTCCTGAAGCCTGTGAGGTTCTGGGAAGGTCGGTGTGTGAGCTGAGTCTTTTATCTTTGTATTGATGATACTTCCTTCCTTCCCTACTCCTCCTCCTCCTCTTCCTGCCCTCTCGGTCTTTTGTACAGGTAATTTAGTCTTTCTATTAAACACAATTTACTCCTTCGTGATTCAAGTTCTTCTTCTATATACCCATCATAATTTTTCACAAGACTATCAATTACTCTTCAACACTACACTAATCAATCCTTCATCTTCTCTCAATAATCTTGGTGTATCTTTTTCATCCGACCATTTTGGGAAAGATCCTATTACCACTCTTGCTAAAACAGCCTCCCATAAATTAGGTGTGCGCAACCGTTTCCGTGGGTTCTTCACCCTCGCACAGATTCTTCTCTGTAACGAGGCACAGTGCACCCACGTCCGCATGCATGGGGAGGAACCATCTGTTCCGCACTTCTCGAAAGATTAGAGATAAAAGCATTTCGCCTCATCAACTCGCTTCCTCTTACTAGTTCCCTACAATCTCTTTCTACATGCCGCAATATTGCATCTCTTCACTCTTATATCGCTATTACAACAATCATTGTTCTTCAGAGCTCTCTCAGTGCATACCTCCTCCCTTGCTGTGAGTGTGAGGCACCCGCTTTTCAACACAGTCCCACTCATAATCTTTCCAGGTCTCCAACCCAAGATCAGTGATGTATCTCAGTCATTCTTCTACTCAAAAAGTGAACTATAAAACTCTCTCCTTCAATCAATCTTTCCTTAGTCCTATGACTGAGACTGATATACAAACTGTGAGTGTCCAGACATTTTGATCCCAACGTCCCTTGAATTCGGCTCTGTCACCCTTTTGGCTTTGGGGGAGACACTCGTTGCAGACAACCTGCCTTTTATCTCCTTCATACAAATATAACAAAACATAATTAGAAGAAGCCCTGGGCCAACTCGAATGATGGCCATCTTTACAATTAACTGAATAATTAGCAGAAAAACTATTATATCTGATAAACGTGTTATAGTGAGTATTAAATATCAATAGATTTATATATTAATGTGCAATACATATACATTAAAAACCTGTAGAGCTGTGTACGAACAGACACCCACACCCACACACACATGCATACGCACACTCACACACACAAACACACTATACACATTATAACACACGCACACGTAAACATATACACACACACACACACACACACATACCCACACCCCCCCATACACACACACTCACACAGCTGCAGTAATTATAATACTGCTTCCGCTGTCAGGGACTCAGGTAATTAACCCTCTCCGACATATGACGCGATGTTGAGCCTATTGGGGATATTTTAAAGCCTATGTTTCCATCAGGGCTATTTAGAAACCTTTAGTTTAGTTACTTCAACCTCTGCAGTTGTTTTTGAGATAGCTGTGGGCAGAAAACTAATTTTTGGAGAGGAAATTATAAGAGTGAGAGAACCCTATTTCTTATTGCTAATCTGGCAACCTCTGCGTCATAAATGCGTGAAAGGGTTAAACAATACCAGTCCACAGCATAATGCATCATAAAACAGAACAAGTAATAAATGAGATATTTAATACGCCGTTTTGAACATGCTAAATTGTATTGTTGCCATATTGTCTATAGATTCAGAGGGTATGGTATATTTTTTGGTCTATTTATGTACTTATATATATATATATATATATATATATATATATATATATATACCGGTACATATATATATATATATATACATATATATATATATATATATATATACAGTATATATGTATATATATATACAGGGTGTTTTAAAACAACACTGCCAGAGTATGACGACCACATTGATAAAAATATATAATACACATATTTCTATTCTATTTTTACCAAAAATATATTGTAACGGAAATAAATGGTTATTTAGAAATGTAGCAAAACAGGGTTCTGAGCTCAGCACAAAACATATGATACATAATATGAATGATTACCAAGTAAAAAGGGTAAAGAGGAGATATCTAATGACCACCTAATCACATATGAATAATTACAAAATCAAAGTAACATAAAATTGGTAATGATATTTTGCAATTAGAAGAAAACTGCTAAGTATTATAATCCAAGTAGCGTAAAAAGATATGCACCATTTGTAACAATGACCAAGAGGTAAAATAATGAATCTCAAGTCTGGGTCAGGAACACTGGAACACTGGAACACTGCTATAGGTAATTTAATAGTTCGTGAAACTGTTTGAATGGGAAAAAATTGTTCCTGCGCAATTTACTGTTTCAATACAAATACCTCATTACGTTACTATTATCACAGAGTACTAACGAAATATGTCTATCAGTTTTATGGCTGAAGTTTGACGATTTTACGTAGCTGTAGACAAACAAGTATACGGTGTTCACTAATGAATATTTAAAATCATCTAATGGTACCCAAAACAAACAATTTACGTCACTTGGACTTAAAGAGTATAAAATAACAAAGGCAGAGATACACCTAAATAACGACAATCCATATTTATGTAATATTATAAGGTAAATAAAATCACTATGACAGAAAAAGATAGCACCATGGCCGAGCAGATGATTAAACACATGAGAAGATTCGTTATGACTCCAAAGCTTCGAAGAAAAACTCAACTGGGATGGGAGGCAAGAGGTAGGCTATTTGGGGGGGGAGGGGGGACACTAGCCCGTGTTCGGATTATAGCTCATACCTGGGTGTCACTATTTATTTTACTCTATGCGGTTTAAATAATTAATGGTATATTATTTTGCATTTCGTCCTTAGATAATCTTCTTCGTTATTGTATTTACTAATTAGCAGATGAGGTCTGGCAGTGTTGTTTTAAAACACCCTGTATATATATATATATATATATATATATATATATATATATATATATATATATATATATATATATATATATATATATATATATATATATATATGCCTATATATATATATATATATATATATATATATATATATATATATATATATATATATATATATGTGTATTATATATTTTATATATATGTATTTATTTATTTATTTATTTATATATTTATTTATTAATGTATTTATAAATTTATATTTTAAGTTTCCTCGCTAGACCTCTATCAATCTTAAACACAAATAAATAAAAACAAACACAAATAAAAAAGTTCCCCTTTCGAGATAATCGGTCACGACCGAAGGCCAGTTCCTCCTATATTACAGGCTTGCCATCGCTCGTCAGGAATTAATCGACACCTAAATGGCACGAACGGTATTAACATTGACAGATATTGGGCGGAAGGTCATAATATCGCCAAACCAATGCGGCACACATCTTATGTTCTCAAAACTAATGGGGATGAACATGAGGGGAGAAGGAGGTCCGAAATAAAAGCCCTCAAGCGAAAATCTCCCCCAAATATATCATATTTATTTATACCCTTGAAATATATTATCATACATTAAATTTCCTATGTGTGCCTTCCAGATTACATCCTGAACATCAACGCCCTATTTCCTTGTCAATATTAAGACCTCTCGTGCTATTTAGATGTCGGATTTTTTCCTGGCGAACAATAGTGACCCTGAAATTTTGGAAGAGCCCGCCTTCGGCCGAGACATTTTTCTACCGAAAAATGTACAAATTAATCTAGAAGGGGGATCTAATGAATGTTTTTTTAAGTTTGAAAAACTAGAAACAAAATACGTCGCCGGTACAGTAGGAGCTAAAAGTCACTGGTAAACATTAAAGGGTAGGGCTAAAAAAGACACAACAGTTGGTAAGACTCGGAAGATCAGAGGAAATGTACAACAAAAGCTTTAGAACTGTCGGAAAAATGCAGAGATAAATTGTCTTTTTATATTTTTATTTTTCGACAGCTGAAGATAACTTAAGGGGGCAGTGGTTATTTTTTGGTCTATTAATTATATTATATATATATATATATAATTACTGTATATATATATATATATATATATATATATATATATATATATATATATATATATATATCATAGTAACCTTGCTAGACCTCCATCAAGCTTAAGAAAACATCCCTTAGACCCCCTTGAAAATAAATGTGTTCATTATTCAGTAGAAACATGTCCCTGCCGAAGGCCGGTTTCTTCAAGAATAACATGCTCGCTATCGCTTGCCAGTAAAAAATCGACACCTAAATGGCACGAAAGGTCATAATATTGACAACACAATGTGGTGAAAGGTATTAAAATGTCCAAACTAATTAAATGAACTTCATATAATCTCAAAGCTAATGGGACTAACCATGAGGTAGACAAATAAACTACCTCCCTCTTTAGCTGACATGTCTGAACGGTTTGAGGAGCAATAATACAAATATTATTCGTTGCCTCACTGGTTTTACTCTCTATTTGGAAATCTAATTTTATTTGCAAATACTGTATAAAAATCGTAGAGGGGTATTTTATGGTTGCTGAATATGAAATTGTTACAAGACTCTAGTTTTATATCTAGTGCTACGGTAAACGTCTTACTGAAGAGATATATATATAAATAGACAGAGAAATAAATAGATAGAGAGAGAGAGAGAGAGAGAGTCTACATAGCTAGGATAACATCATTTACTTTAATTGCTCCCTATTATTTCCCTGTAGCTTTAATGCACCCCTACCACCCATCGCTCTCTCTCTCTCTCTCTCTCTCTCTCTCTCTCTCTCTCTCTCTCTCTCTCTCAAACACACACACACTCTCTCTCTTTCACATTACCGTTGTTTATATCATCGTATTGCAGGCTCTCCCCTTTAGTAACCCTTGCAATACGATGACGTAATTTACGTCCTACTCTGGTTACGATTAGACAGTTTTAATTGTAAGGTTTATGAATCTACCCCTAGGTAGACCACCACAAAAATCACTACTAGCCACACTCGACATTAGTAAAGCCTTCGATGCCATCCCCCGCCACAACCTAACAAACAAAATCTACTACATAAACATGCACAACAACACAAACAGGTGGCTGGCCAACTTCCTAGCAGGCAGATGTGCACACCTATCTTTTGCCGGTCAGTCATCTAGCATCAGAAACTTTCCAAACGGAGTCCCACAAGGATCCGTCCTATCACCCGCAGTCTTCAATCTGTACATGCACGATATAACTACACCCCATACACCCCAAATAAACTTAGCCTCCTATGCAGACGACATAGCACTCACATGCACACACCATGACCCAAACACAGCAACAGATCTCTTTCAACCCTATCTCAACACACTAAATGGCTGGTGCACTACAAACATACTTAATCTAGCCCCACCCAAATCCACCGCAACCCTGCTCACAAGATGGATAGAACACGAATACATCCCTCAACTCACCATAAACAACACACCCCTAACACATACACACTCACCCAAAATCCTAGGAGTAACATATGATACTCATATGACATTCAAACAGCACACCACAAACACGAAAAAGAAACTGACACCCAGACTTAACGCCCTCAGGTCACTTGCTCACACAAAATTTGGACACAACAAAGAAACCACCACCACAGTTTATAAACAATACACAAGATCAGTGATGGAATACGCAAGCCCAGCCTGGGATTCTAACCTAGCTGAAACACATCATAAGACCTTACAGACTATTCAAAACAAAGACCTAAAAATCATTACAGGCTGCACAGCTACTACACCCACAGATCACCTATATCAAGAAACCAAAATCCTCAAAATCAAAGACCATCTGGACATGAGAGGCACTCAATTCCTGGCAGCAGCCTCCACGAACCAAAACCAACCACTACACTACATGACAACACACCCACAGACACCAAGAAATGTCAAAACAACACCCAGCACACGGTATCACACACAAATACTGTCCTCTCACCCTCCCTGCCCACCCCAAACCAACTTCCAGAAGCACATCCATACTCATATCTCTCGCCGATCCATCCACTCACTCATAGACAACACGCAGCTGCAAGCACGACCTCCCGAAATCCATCCTTCCGAATCCTCCCTTCCTCGCGAGGACAGAGTCCACCTGGCCAGGCTGAGATGAAGACACCATCCAGCTCTTCTGAGCTATCAGAAGAGACTTAATGACTCCGTCGTCGACACCTGCCCGGGATGTAGCACAGCACCCCATACCATTAAACACATCATAGTAGACTGCATTTCACACAACCACTTCCGCCAACAACACAATCTACACTCAATGAGAGCTCTGTGGAAAAGCCCGATCGTGGTCATGGCCTTTCTCAGGGACTCGGGGCTGTTCGGCCAGGCAGCTTAGGGAACAACTATAACAACAACCCCTAGGTCGCATAAAGGTAAAACAAAAAAAACTGTCCAAATATACCATCTGGATATAATGGGCCCTTCAAAAACTGTCCAAATATACCATCTGGATATAATGGGCCCTTCATAAACTGTCCAAATATACCATCTGGATATAATGGGCCCTTCATAAACTGTCCAAATATACCATCTGGATATAATGGGCCCTTCATAAACTGTCCAAATATACCATCTGGATATAATGGGCCCTTCAAAAACTGTCCAAATATACCATCTGGATATAATGGGCCCTTCATAAACTGTCCAAATATACCATCTGGATATAATGGGCCCTTCATAAACTGTCCAAATATACCATCTGGATATAATGGGCCCTTCATAAACTGTCCAAATATACCATCTGGATATAATGGGCCCTTCATAAACTGTCCAAATATACCATCTGGATATAATGGGCCCTTCATAAACTGTCCAAATATACCATCTGGATATAATGGGCCCTTCATAAATATACCATCTGGATATAATGGGCCCTTCATAAACTGTCCAAATATACCATCTGGATATAATGGGTCCTTCATAAACTGTCCAAATATACCATCTGGATATAATGGGCCCTACATAAACTGTCCAAATATACCATCTGGATATAATGGGCCCTTCATAAACTGTCCAAATATACCATCTGGATATAATGGGCCCTTCATAATATACCATCTGGATATAATGGGCCCTTCATAAACTAAATTAAATCAACTAATGATATCCATCATAAAAAAGTCATCAAACTAAATTATTCCCCTTACATAGTAGACCAGTGAGGGAACTCCAAACCGCTTATTTTCTCTTTCTCTCCCTCTCTCTTTGGCTTGTATCCATTCAGCCTACTGTTTTAAGACGTTTACCCCGATCCAGGTGTCAATATTTTCCTGGCGAGCGGAAGCGAGCCAGCATATATATAATTTTGTTTTGACAGCAAGCTAAATTTGTCCGTTTTTCGATAGATTTTTTTTCCGGTGAAGCCTGATTTCTCCATACAATGCTGGCTCGGTATCGCTCGCCAGGAAGAAATCGACACCTGGATGGAGATAGACGTCTTAAAACAGTTGGCTGAATGGGGCCGAATGGATACAAACCAGGGAATGATAAAACAAGGAGAGAAAGATAATAAAAAACGGTGACCCCCATTAAGTTATTTTGGAGTATTATTGTAGTGCTATATTCCCCCAAATGGACGTTCTTAAGATACCAGTTAGTAAATTTACCGGGTTGTAACGAAACATGTAATATGGAAATCAATAACTGAACAAATAAATATTTGAAATAGCCTATAACTCGCAAAGGATACTATTAATCAATACATATTAACGAGTGTAATATTTGTTTTGCCCTCTTGATTTGTTTCATGCTTACTTTTGTTTATATTATATAATTGTCCCAATTTTTATAATTTATGAAGTGGAAAACAATGAGACAGAGAAGATATATCCAAAGAAATTAAGCCAAGGAAAGTACACACACACACACACACACACATATATATATAGTATATTTATATATATATATATACACGTATATATATATATATGTATACCGTATATATATATATATATATATATATATATATATATATATATATATATATATATATATATATATATATATATATATATATATATATATATATATATATATATATATATATATATATATATATATATATATATATATATATATATATATATATATATATATATATATATATATATATATATATATATATATATACATACACACACGAAGAGAGAGAGAGAGAAATAAAGAGAGAACAACATTGGCCGGGACCCTCTATAATTACATTTACATCAACAATTCCCATAATGGTAACACAATCATCACATCTATTTCCCCGAACAATTATACAGGGTGTCCTTCGAGTTTTGTTAAATACTTCCAGAAATGAAAGGTGAGGTCATTCTGATTAAACAAGGTTCTATACACCTAGGCTTTGGAGGACATTTTTTTGGGCTATTATGGTCCAATTAAGTGGAAATTTGTGTGTGTGTCTTAGTCACTTTTGAAGCAGTTTTCCATCTAACAAAATGGCATAGAGAAGAAAATAAGTAGTATCAAATAATGTATTGTATATTTCTTCAAAAAAACACTAACAAATACTCTGTTTTCATTTTCCTGTGAAGATGAGTTGAATATTACAAATAAAACACAAAATTGCATATCCACTGCATTGCCTTGTGTAGTTGAAGAAGGCTACAGAGGAGTTTGTTATGCCTCTAAAGTATTTATACCCTATTTCATCGTAAACAACTCAATTTACAATCCATTTCTTTCATTTAGAGGAAACAAATGGGTAAACCTGAACATACACGAAAAACTGTCATGCGAAAAGGAGGGGATTTGTATGTTTTCTGTCAGTTTAGACCCATTTTCCGAGTAATGAAAATTAATAGCGATAACGTTAAATGTTGTATGATGGTGCATGGTATCAATACTTATTGGAAACACCAACAAATCCACTGTAGCTCCTCTCTCCTTTCCGTGATGATGAGCTTAAAATTCAGTTTCGTTGGTTTCTTGTAATATTCAACTCAATGCCAAGGGAATATGAAGTACGATGTAGGGACGTTTTTGGTGTCAGTTTGAAGTATTGATATCATGCTTCATAATACACTTTATAGTTTTGTTTCCTATCCTCATCTTATTGAAGAAAAACAGGGTTAGAAACTACAAAAAAACAAAAACAAAACAAAAAATACGACTTTAAGGGTCCATAACTACAAAACAATGCCCCCAAAACCCTATGTGTATATAACAGTTTTTATTTAGAATTACTTAATCTTACATCTCTGGAAGTATTTGACAACACTCACGGGACACCCTGTATAAGCAATACCACTGCTTCATTGGTGCGGGCTTTCTCCGTTATTAACCTAAGACGTGCGCATTGGGGGTATGAGACACCACACTCCTGTGCGCACATATTTGAGCTGTTCCCATCACTAACATCGTTATTTTACCATAAATAGCATTAATACTTATCCATATGCACCTATTATAGGTTAATTATAAAGGTATTAACCTGTTACAACAAAAAAACAAGTGGAAACAGTGTTTGGATGGTCAAAATCGGCGATACAGGCCGGGAGTTACATAATGTATGGCTGAGGCAACCTCCCTCCCCTCCTCCCCTCCCCTTGTCTGGAGAGACACTGTTGCGCAATAGTCTCTCTCTCGCTCTTTCCCACGCTTGGTAACAGTGATGACAACGCCCTGCTACCAACTCGCTAATGTTAGCACGAAAATAGACCACAGAATAAGGGAATAACAGGGAAAATAGGTGATAACTGAAGAAGGGGAGGAAAGTGGGGAAGGAAGGGAGGTGGAGGAGTGATATTTTGCATGGCCCAGAGGCAAAAATAAAATAAAAAAATAAAAAAACAAAACAAACAAAAACAAATTTTTTGGGTGTTTTAAATGGATTTTTTTTTCCCCCAGCCTCTTAACCCGTAAACGGCAGCAAAACTCTTAACCTAACAAGTGCGCATGGGGGTAATTGGAAACGTCCCCCTGTGCTGACGTATTTGAGGTGTTTCCGTCACTAATTTATTCATTGTACCATTAATAGCATTAATACTTATCCATATGCGCCTATTATGGGTTGATTATAAAGGTATTAACCTGAAACAACAATAAAACGAGTGAAAACAGCGTTTGGATGGTCAAAATCGGAGATATAGCCCGCGAGTTGTATAATGTATGGGTGAGGCAAGCTGTTTTCCCGCCAATTTCCCCCAAGGCCACTGAGACACAGTCGATCGATACTCTCTCTCTCTCTCTTGCATTCGCTTGCTATCAGTGATGACCACACCCTGCAACCGGATTTCTAATGTTAGCACGAAAATATACCTCAGAATAAGGGAATAACAGGGAAAATAGGTGATAACTGAAGGAGAGGAGGAAAGTGGGGAAGGAAGGGAGGTAGCGGACTGAGATTTTGCATGGCCCAGGGGCCAAAAACAAAAATTGATGTCAAAAGTTGATTTTGTTTTTCACTCACTCTTAAGAGTCTCCCCGCAGTCCGCCGGGGGAACTCTTAAGAGTCTCCCCGCAGTTCCCGGGTTAAGAGGTTTTACTGGGCGACGGCGGCAAAGCTCTTAAGAGGGAGGCCTAAAAATACCATTTAAACAGCACTAAAAAAAAAAAAAAAAATCCCTATACCTCATATCACTCCTCCACATCCCCCCCTTCCTCCCTTTCCCCTCCCCCTTCAATTATCACCTATTTTCCCTGTTATTCCCTAATTTGTTGGTATATTTTTGTGCTAACATTAGCAAACTGTGTGGGGGATGTGCTTACGTGCCTAGCAGGTGTGTTACACAAGCGAGTGTGTGTATGAGTAGGCTCAGTGTGGCTTGAGGCCTCATGGAGGGAGGGGTTGCCTCAATTTTCTCCATAATTCATGAATGGGCTGGTCCATCTATATTCGCAATTTTGACCAGATTTTTTTTATTTTCACTTGTTTTATTGTTGTTACAGGTTACTATCTTCATAGTGAAGGTAAAATAGGCTCATATGAATAGGTAATAACGATATTTATCATAAAATGATGATTATAGGCCTGAATGGAGCCCATATGCTCGCCCATGGGGAGCTAGTTCATTACCCCCCCCCCCCCCTCGCCGTTCCCGGGTTAAGAGTCTTCCCGCAGTCGCCCGGGGAAACTCTTAAGAGTCTTCCAGCAGTTGCCGGGTTAAAAGAGGACAAATAATATTAACATTCTCGGGGGATACAAATAGTGATAATGGTGGATTGTAATATATATATTTTTTTAAATACTGTTAAATTAATAGCCAGACAGGAGGGTAGAAATTAAATATCCTCAGTTCAAATATAATTATTTGTAGCCTATATACGGTACTTTCATATAAAATTTTTTTTAATTATTCCCGTATGTGTGTGTGCGTGTGTGTGTTTTTTAGTTTTGTATGTGTATGTGTGTACTTTAATCAGATTATATTTGAATTCAATTCACAAAATACCAGGGGGATCCTTAATTTTGAGAAATATAATAATGGAAAGTATATTTCTCGGAGAAAATCTGCAGACGTATGCAGTATATTGTGCACAGCATATGTTATTAAAAGAAGAGTAAGAACAGGAAGAAGGTAGAAAGCACAGATATTTAATCCTGTAAAGATTTTGGGACGCGCTATTGTATTATATGCTAGCAATTAGTAGGCGATTTTAGTCAGATTAGGAAGGAATAATGGAAGCCTTAATTAAGGTAAATTTTACACCTTTGATGCCTAGAGGTCCTTCCGAAATTGCTTAAACTCGGCTAATGGTAACCAGTATGAAATGTGTAATAGCATCCTCGTTACTCAAGGGTAGAATTGGATACAGAAATATATCATCCTAGATTTAGTATACAACAACTACTACTACTATTACTACTACTACTACTACTAGTAATAATAATAATAATAATATTAATAATAATAATTTTAGTAACAATAATGATACTAATAATAACAATTAGTAATATAATAGTAATGATATATACTACTACTACTAATAATAATGATAATAATAATAATAATAATATCATCTTTATTTTATTAATTTCACCACAACACCAAACACTCCCAATGAAATTAATCAAAGTATATATGATCCACCGGGATTCGAACCCGGGTTATCACACACATATTTTTGCCACCTTACCCATTACACCACCAGGACGGTTAAAGGTTTATGCACACGCCTACGACTTATTATCCATTCTCGAATACTGGATATTAATCTAATCATGGTCATATTCCCACCGCACTATGGTAGGCCTAATGTTTAAATGAGAGGAAGGAATATTCATGGGGCACAGATCATATAGACCGTCCTCGCTACGAAATATTTCTGAACCTACTGATAATTTATATTTTATTAATTTCACCACAACACCAAACACCCCCAATGAAATTCATTTAAGTATATATGATCCACCGGGATTCAAACCCGGGTTATCACACACAGATTTTTGCCACCTTAACCATTACACCACCAGGACGGTTAAAGGTTTATGCGCACGCCTACGACCTATTATCCATTCTCGAATACTGGATATTAATCTAATCATGTTCATATTCCCAACCACGCTATGGTAGGCCTAATGTTTAACAAAAATAATAATGATAATAATAATAATATTAGCTATCTTTAAATTATGCAACGTTGCAGCAGACAATACCTGGCTTCATCATAAAAATGCAACTCAACAATATTGCATCATTAATATGTAATTAAAAAAGAGCGGGTGGTGGAGTATATTTGACTGTGCCGCCCAGCGGTGGTTTTGACCGTAAACGAGCTTGTTTCCGTGCTCGTTTTCATGCATAAACAAGAGCCAGAGCGTAATACAAGTATGTATCCCTGAAAGGGCGATAAATGAGCTTTCCAATGACACCAGAACCATCTTTCTACGATCACTGGTTGTCTTGGAACGATCGTGCAACCGAAGGGCAAAATCGGTAAAATACGGTCATTTCCTTACATTATTACGTGTGAAACGAGTGAGGGAGGGTGGAGTAGGGCGGAGTACATCTCAGTAGTTCCACGGCCACCGTGGCGAGCGGTCATGAGGTAACCTACGCTCCTCCCACCGCTCCGCTCTGTCTCAGAGCACATTACGTGCTCAAAATTGCATGCGACTATAGCCGAGCCCCGCCACATAGGCCACATTTATTTCACTCGACTATAGCCGGGCGACGCTCTTTAAGGGTTAATTGACTGCATTTGAATATATTTTAAGGAATATTCAAACAGGGATAAATTAATGTGTGTGGTGATATAAACAAAACATGGATTACTAAACCATTATAAATTATTGTTATAGCTTCGTTGTTGCAATTTTATGGTAACAGTATATTAGGTTTTTGTTCAGTAATGTCATGGCACGATTATAATTTCCAAACACATTCTCTCTGACGATTTAATGTTAATCCTTAAACATTACGAATATAAACAAAAACAAAAAACATTATACAGCTACTTCGAGTTACCCTGAAATTGCCAGCAGCCATCTGGTATAAAGTTACACACGAAGTAATTATACAATTATAATTACTTATTACGTTTATTACTGAAGAACACGGTAGACACAGTATGTAATTAATTTAGTGAACAATAATAAAACTAACAATATCCACAATAATAACAAATATATTAATAATAACAACAACAGCAACGATAATATTAATAATAATACAAACTAATAATAATAATAGTAATAATAATAATACAAATAATAATAGTAATAATAATAATAATAACAATAATAATAATAACAACTATCATTATAATAATAATAAAAATAACAAAAATAATAACAAAGCCAATAACACTAATATGAATAATAACACTAACAATTATAATGATAAGAACAAAAACAATAATAATAGTAATAATAATATCAACAATACCAACATCCACTTGAGCCTTTGAACTGCTAGCTCCAAGTTCTAAAGCATTTGTGATTTCATAAAGCATTGCGTTGTCTCGCTGGATTCCGATACAGATGCAAATGTGAGCGTAAATATTCATGCTCGAGACTGCCTTTGTATTTTCGTATTTATGCATCATAACTTTAACCCTTTGAAGAATATGACGAATTTTGGCAGTATATTCTGGCTACCATTAGACAATTTGATACAATTCAGGAATGATCTGTGGGAAATATAAGGGTACAGACTCAATTAACCCTCTAACTTCCATGCACCCTTCCTATTTTGAATAAACTCGCCTAATGATAAGCAGAAAACAGAAAATAATAGCTTAATGGTAACTTCTAAGGGTTAATTAGTGAATATATTTATGACATCAAATGCCTTCAATATAATCATGAACGGATGTTAGTAAGAATTAATTAGAGACCGGGGATTCGCCTTCATCTCTAGATATTACTCGGTAAATCACGCCTAATGTTTTTCCGCAGACACAATCCATAGCCATAAATTAAAGGGGGGGGGGGGGGGGTGGGGTCTGGACCCTCCCTCTTCCTTATATTATATATTTTGAGATTTTAAGACATTCGCCCCATTAGCTTAGGTATTTCAAGACCATTCGTTCAATTTAGGGGAGGTGTGGGGGAGTGGTCTTGCCACTGGACTGGTAATCCAATGTTTCCAGTTTCTAATCCCGATGTATCAATGGGATGATATTATTGGGATGGAATTTGTGCTGTACCTAGTGTCAGTGCATTAACGCAAAGCCCCACCAAAACGCCAAAAAATACCCTCATTGTTCCCTGATTAAATAGCACTGTATGAATATTCCCATATTCAAAATATGCTACAGCGGGTCAATGCCTAGTGAGTTAATTGCTCATTAGGTGGCGTTCTGAGAGTGAGGGCCTGAGCCATAGGGGTGAGACACTGAAGGACGAAGGCGATGCAGTTCCAGAGATTGCGGGTCTGCTTCGAGCCGTGAGGGGGTAACCAAGCGCCGTGCATCTTGCGAAGGCAAGATGGCAAAGGCTGGTTGCACCTCTAAGTGTCTTACATGTCTCACTCCCTAGACTGGAACGAGACCTCATGGGCTTCACTGTTGAATGTTCAGTGGTTGAATGTCAAGTTTTCAAGATTATTAAAGGTATCAACAACATGAACTGCAATAAATATTTTACGATTGACCGATCAAACTACACTACAGGTGGGGAAATGGCTGCAAAATCATTGGTAGATCATTCAACTCTAACGAATCCAAGAATGTCTTCTTCAATCGAGTCATCAACTTGTGGAATGGGCTTCCCCGAGATGTCATAGGCTGCAACACCGTTGATTCCTTCAAAGTTCACCTAGACAAGCACCCTCTCCTGAAACCAAGGTTGACTGCATATTTTGTAATTTACTAAATATTTTCTTTAGTAGTGTTTGTTCAATAACCTAATAGATCTTAATATAATTTCCCCTGCCATGAACTATAAGCCCCAGGGCAACACTTTCTTCTCACATCTTTCCCACATTATCTCCGAAATATTATTGCAACACTTGGAACAGCAGTGTTTTGGAGGGCAAGTAACCTCTAGGGGTTGAATGACCTGTTGTTGCTTCTGAGAACATCCTAATTAAATTCAGTCGGCCAAGCAATGCATCCACTGAAACGACAACCATGACGGTAAAATATGTTTGAAAAGCTAAAACTCAATTAAAGTTGACCTGAGCGAGGCAGTGAATTCTTGAGTTTATGAAGGGGAGGCTTCTGTTTTTTGTCGACCCTTTTCCCCTCATTAGTTTTTAGATTTTAACCCCTCTTTGGCGGGGACCGACTTAAGGTGGTCTAGAGAACCCCTACCTAAAGAGCGGGACCCACCTTAAGTCGTATGCGATGTTGAGCACATAATTGTCTCTGAGAGAGAGTCCGAGCGGTGGGAGGAGCGTAGGTTGGCTCTGACCGTTCGGCACGGCTCCCGCGCCGCGACTGGCCCCACCTCCTTACACATCCACACCCACTGCCTCCCTAGACAGGGAAATCTGTAAGGAAATTACCGTATTTTAGGGATATTTCCTTCGTGTTGCACGATCGTTGCAAGACAACCCGTGATCGTAGAAGGATGGTTCAGGTGTTATTGGAAAGCTCAATTAACGCCCTTTCACGGATACATAATTGTAACCTAGCCGCTCGTGGAGTGTTAAGACGTTCACCAAATTTGTTTTGCGATTATGAGACCTTTCACCCCATTTCTTTGATAATATTTAGACTTTTTGTGCTTTTCAGGTGTTTAGTTATTCATGGCGAGCGATAGCAAGCCTCCAACTTAGGAGGAACCAGCTTTCGGCTGGGACATTTTTATGCCAAACAAAATATACACATTTATCGCGATGGCAGATTTTTTTTCTTTTTTTCTAAGCATGGTAGGCCTACAGTCACGAGCATAAATACTGCGACACCAGATAATGTTCGCCCTGTCATCTCCAAAGGTATTGCTAACTTTTTATTAAAATTCACAATTATTTCTTTATTTCATTCTAGCTACCATCAGACAATTTTATTCAGCTTAGTATAAACCTCTTGTGATGGAGGATTTGACGTTATCTGGTTGATGTCGCAGTATTTATGCTCGTGACTATACATGTTAAGGGAGCTTCTACAGTCTTCCCCATAATCGTTATTTTTGCCAGAATCCCTTAGCAGCTGATATATCGATATTAAATGTGATAATATGGAACAACTATGTGTCTATATTATATATATACCAAGTTTTCATTATTAACCCTCTCGCATTTTTAGGACGCAATCGCGTCATAACGCCACCCCTCGAAGAGTGGTCGTATGACGCAATCGCGTCATAATGCCACCTGTAAGTTAGAAATATTCGTGGTAAATAAGTTTATGACGCGATTTGGACGCATTTTTGGCTGGTAAGATAGCCATCAGTAAGCTACAAAATTAAATATCTGGCAACCCCGTAGCGTCCCTGTGTGAGGAGTGCGGGGCTTTGTTTCACCAGTTGTGAGCCGGCCGCCAGTCTGTGAGGTAGTACTCCCGGACCTTTAAATCTCGTCTCGCCTCCATTGCCCGCCATGGAGCGGGGTTCAGGCGGGCAAATCTTGATTATTTATGTACTAAGAGGCAGTGTATCATCAATTTGTGGCTATCTATTTATAATTTATGTATATAACTCGTGATTTGTGACTCTGTGCCTCGTTGTTCGCCTCTCCATAGCCAGCCATGTGTTTTTTAGGCGGGTAGAATGGACCCAGTGGAAGTGTTGTGAACTGTGAATAATAATATTATTTATATCATATTCGTAGGGTTAGTGTAGTAAGCATTCGTAGTCACATTCCTAACTTATGTTAGGTTTGTGATTACGAATGTAAGCTAGGCTATACGTGTGTGTCGTATATATATTGCCCTAAAACCTTCATTTTCGCTTGAAAGACCAATATATTTATGAATAAATACTACATACGAAGTATAATAAAGCTGTAATTACGAAATATAGTTGTGTTTTGCCCATTTTTTGGCATTATTTTATGCACAATTTGGGCAATTTTGAGTGAATACACAGTTTTATTTGAGTGAAGTAACTAACAGTGAAGTGTGGATAGATAATAAACAATTTTTTTAGACAAAAATGTCACGGTAAGTACAAATATGTCACAGTAAATAGCCTGGCATAAAAAATACAAGACTTTTATGCGCCACTGTACACTACACTGCAGCAGTGAACCTTTGGACACCCACAGATGTCTTGGTAAAGTACCTAATCTAATCCCATAATTACTTGCCCGCGGTTGGTCACAACTCCTTGACCTTTTACCTTTACCTCACAGCTGGGATATTTTATATGTTTAGGCTTGGGCTAGGCCTATCTTTATTTTATATATAATATATATATATATATATATATATATATATATATATATATATATATATATATATATATATATATATATATATATATATATATATATATATTCGAGTATTTCTATTGTTATTTTATATATAGGCCTATTTTTCTTTATTGTGATTTATTATAAGTTTTATTTATTTATTTTATTTATATCATTTTATTTTATTTATAATTTTGTTTCATTTACATATTTTTTTGTTTATTGTTCCTGTTCCCCAAGGTGTCCATTGGACCACCCCCTATGTCCAGAGCAAGGGCAGGGCCCATAATCGAGTATTTATAGTTATTTTATATATATTTTTATTTATTATTGTTTTTATTTATTTTAGTTATAGGCCTATCATTTTATTTTATTTAAAATGTTGTTTCATTTATATATATATATTTTTGTTTATTGTTCCTGTTCCCCAGGGTGTCCATTGGACCACCCCCTATGTCCAGAGCAAGGGCAGGGCCCATAATCGAGTATTTATAGTTATTTTATATATATTTTTATTTATTATTGTTTTTATTTATTTGATTTATAGGCCTATCATTTTATTTTATTTATAATTTTGTTTCATTTATATATATATTTTTTTATTGTTCCTGTTCCCCAGGGTGTCCATTGGACCACCCCCTATGTCCAGAGCAAGGGCAGGGCCCATAATCGAGTATATATAGTTATTTTATATATATTTTTATTTATTATTGTTTTTATTTATTTTATTTATAGGCCTATCATTTTATTTCATTTATAATTGTTTCATTTATATATTTTTTTTTGGTTATTGTTCCTGTTCCCCATGGTGTCCATTGGACCACCCACTATGTCCAGAGCAAGGGCAGGGCCAATAATCGAGTATATATAGTTATTTTATATATATTTTTATTTATTATTGTTTTTATTTATTTTATTTATAGGCCTATCATTTTATTTGATTTATAATTGTTTCATTTATATATTTTTTTTGGGTTATTGTTCCTGTTCCCCAGGGTGTCCATTGGACCACCCCCTATGTCCAGAGCAAGGGCAGGGCCCATAATCGAGTATATTTAGTTATTTTATATATATTTTTATTTATTATTGTTTTTATTTATTTTATTTATAGGCCTATCATTTTATTTTATTTATAATTGTTTCATTTATATTTTTGTTTTGGTTATTGTTCCTGTTCCCCAGGGTGTCCATTGGACCACCCCCTATGTCCAGAGCAAGGGCAGGGCCCATAATCGAGTATATATAGTTATTTTATATATTTTTATTTATTATTGTTTTTATTTATTTTATTTATAGGCCTATCATTTTATTTTATTTATAATTGTTTCATTTATATATTTGTGTTGGTTATTGTTCCTGTTCCCCAGGGTGTCCATTGGACCACCCCCTATGTCCAGAGCAAGGGCAGGGCCCATAATCGAGTATATATAGTTATTTTATATATATTTATATTTATCATTGTTTTTATTTATTTTATTTATAGGCCTATCATTTTATTTTATTTATAATTGTTTCATTTATATATATTTTTTTTTTTGTTATTGTTCCTGTTCCCCAGGGTGTCCATTGGACCACCCACTATGTCCAGAGCAAGGGCAGGGCCCATAATCGAGTATATATAGTTATTTTATATATATTTATATTTATTATTGTTTTTATTTATTTTATTTATAGGCCTATCATTTTATTTTATTTATAATTGTTTCATTTATATATATTTTTTTTTTTGTTATTGTTCCTGTTCCCCAGGGTGTCCATTGGACCACCCCCTATGTCCAGAGCAAGGGCAGGGCCCATAATCGAGTATATATAGTTATTTTATAAATATTTTTATTTATTATTGTTTTTATTGATTTTATTTATAGGCCGCCTATCATTTTATTTTATTTATAATTTTGTTTCATTTATATATATATTTTGTTTTATTGTTCCTGTTCCCCAGGGTGTCCATTGGACCACCCCTTATATCCAGAGCAAGGGCAGGGCCCATAATCGAGTTTATATAGTTATTTTATATATATTTTTATTTATTATTGTTTTTATTTATTTTATTTATAGGCCTATCATTTTATTTTATTTATAATTGTTTCATTTATATATATATTTTTTTTTATTGTTCCTGTTCCCCAGGGTGTCCATTGGACCACCCCCTATGTCCAGAGCAAGGGCAGGGCCCATAATCGAGTATATATAGTTATTTTATATATATTTGTATTTATTATTGTTTTTATTTATTTTATTTATAGGCCTATCATTTTATTTTATTTATAATTGTTTCATTTATATATTTTGTTTTGGTTATTGTTCCTGTTCCCCAGGGTGTCCATTGGACCACCCCCTATGTCCAGAGCAAGGGCAGGGCCCATAATCGAGTATATATAGTTATTTTATATATATTTTTATTTATTATTGTTTTTATTGATTTTATTTATAGGCCTATCATTTTATTTTATTTATAATTTTGTTTCATTGATATATATATATGTTTTGTATTGTTCCTGTTCCCCAGGGTGTCCATTGGAGCACCCCCTATGTCCAGAGCAAGGGCAGGGCCCATAATCGAGTATTTATAGTTATTTTATATATATTTTTATTTATTATAGCTTTTATTTATTTTATTTATAGGCCTATCATTTTATTTTATTTATAATTTTGTTCCATTTATATATTTTTTTTTGTATTGTTCCTGTTCCCCAGGGTGTCCATTGGACCACCCCTTATGTCCAGAGCAAGGGCAGGGCCCATAATCGAGTATTTATAGTTAATATATATATATTTTTATTTATTATTGTTTTTATTTATTTTATTTATAGGCCTATCATTTTATTTTATTTATAATTTTGTTTCATTTATATATATATTTTTGTTTATTGTTCCTGTTCCCCAGGGTGTCCATTGGACCACCCCCTATGTCCAGAGCAAGGGCAGGGCCCATAATCGAGTATATATAGTTATTTTATATATATTTTTATTTATTATTGTTTTTATTTATTTTATTTATAGGCCTATCATTTTATTTTATTTATAATTGTTTCATTTATATTTTTGTTTGGTTATTGTTCCTGTTCCCCAGGGTCTCCATTGGACCACCCCCTATGTCCAGAGCAAGGGCAGGGCCCATAATCGAGTATTTATAGTTATTTTATATATATTTGTATTTATTATTGTTTTTATTGATTTTATTTATAGCCCTATCATTTTATATTATTTATAATTTTGTTTCATTTATATATATTTTTTTTTTGTATTGTTCCTGTTCCCCAAGGTGTCCATTGGACCACCCCCTATGTCCAGAGCAAGGGCAGGGCCCATAATCGAGTATTTATAGTTATTTTATATATATTTTTATTTATTATAGTTTTGATTTATTTTATTATAAATCCTATCATTTTATTTTATTTATAATTTTGTTTCATTTATATATTGTTTTGGGTTATTGTTCTTGTTCCCCAGGGTGTTTGGCCAAAGAGCCCCAAGGTATAAATATATATATTCTTATAATGCCATACTATGACTACATCATGGTGTTCCCCCATTTGAATTACAAAATGCGGAACTATACCGTCATGAATCCATTATACTCACGTCATCTGGAATCGGATAATGCAAAACTATGACTATGTCATGGTGAACTATACCAACGTTATATGGATCCAGTGATGGCGAACTTGCGTCATGACAACTATCAACGTCAATTACGTTTTTCCTTTATTTCCATTTCTTGGTTTCAGCATCGTAAGCTAACTGCGCCAGCCTGCCGCCATACGCCAGCCTACCGCCATACGCCAGCCTACCGCCATACGCCAGCCTACCGCCATATGCCAGCCTACCGCCATACGCCAGCTGCCATGTCGGACAAGAAGAAATCTTTGCGGGACTCCCAGCTGGAAGATGTGGTCAATGAGGTGCTGGACATGACGACGACGGATGAGACGGCGAGCGAGAGTGAGTCGGACGAGTGGTCTGACGATGAGGATTGGGCTTCACCTCCGCCCAAGCGACTCCGCCTCGACGCTCCCACCACGGCCGATCCACCACCACCACCACCAGCAACGTCAGACAACCAACCACCACCACCACCACCACCAACTGAACCAGCCCCAGAGGATCCACCACCACCACCACCACCATCCATCCCCTCCACATCCCATCCCATCCCATCTACATCTCATCCCATCCCATCTACATCTCATCCCATCCATAACATCAGAGTGAGACCTGAGCGATCTCTGCCATACCCATAGCCTACTCTGACTGTTCCTTTTACTTATATATTTTCTAGATCTCAAGTGACGGCGTCTCTTCCGTGGATTGACCTCCCAATCTACCAAGATTGGAAGCTAAAGCGTCACATTATTCCTTTGCCCCTCAACTTTCTCTTCATAATTGCTGAGGGGCACAGGGCCCTGGGTGGGGCTTTGGTTTCCCGGGCGTTTACGCACCCTCTCAGCTCCCCGCCATGGAGTGGCTTCGGTCACCCAGGCTTTATTGTGGTCGGCAGGGAGGGTTCTGTGGGGGCGCTCGTTTATGGCCTTGGCCTTACTCGGGGCCTTGGGGCTGTTCGGCCAGGCAGCTTGGGGAACAACAACAACAACAACAACCTCCTACCATCACCCAACTTCCCCCAACTTCCCACGTCGCCTCTTCCATCCACCTCGCGTGGCGGTGCCTCATCCTGGCTTCCAGCAGGATCACCAGCCCGCAGCCCACACCTGTTTGCTACGCTACTTGCTGTGGGCACTTTGAATACCCCGCCTTCGCATGCCATGGGAATGGTCACCCCCGCGGTGTCCCCCTTCAGCGACACACCCTTGACCCCCTCGGCATTTGTTCTGCCTGAGCATCGAGCCGCAATGCGTGCTGAGGTTGCTGAAGCCGCAGTGCGTGCTCAGGTTGTTGCTGAGGTGCCACGCACAGCGTTGAATCCTCCAGCAGCAATCGAGGAGCTTCTTCCCCAAAGGCTTCCTCTTCACCATTCACCAACTGGTACAGCTGCACCAGGTTCACCAGCTCCACACCTTTCACCAGCTGGTGCAGCTGCACCAGGTTCACCAGCTCCACACCTTTCACCACTTGGTGCTGCACCAGGTTCACCGGCTTCTGCATCATCTGATGCAGAAGCCCCCCCAACTCAACCCCTCGACCTACCACCTATGCCACGCCGGAGGCCAGGTCCCCGTAGGGGGGCAGGTGGTAGGCCCAGGGGCCGCAGAGGTGTTCCTCGCGGTGGTCCTCGCGGTGGTCGTGGCCATGCTCGCGATCCTGCCCCCGATCGTGATGCCGGTTGGACCGACACCCCCTTTGACCCCCAGCCTGATCTGTTCTCAGGGACCCCTGGCATGCAGGTTCCAAAGCCGGTGACTCCTCTCCAGTTCTTCCAGCTCTTCTTTACAAGGGAGATTCTGCAATACCTGGTAGTGGAGACAAATGCTTACGTCAAGTTCGTTGACGGAGCAGCCGCTCTTTGGCACCTGTTTGTTGAGGAGGAAATGGCCAAATTCCTTGGCCTGTACTTCCTCATGGGCATCACCAAGATTCCTTCTCTGAGTCACTACTGGCGTTCAACTGTCCTTCACGACTACCCAGTATTTCGGAGAACGATGAGTAGGACTAAGTTTCTAGCCTTGTTGAAGTATTTCCATGCTTTCAACAACAAGGCAGTCTGCAGGCAGAACAAGGACAGGCTTGTGAAGGTTCGGACGGTGATGGAATACCTACTTGAAGGCTTCAAGCTGGCATACATCCCCACCGAAAAGCTGTCCCTTGACGAAGGCAGCCTTGGATGGAAGGGTCGCCTTTCATTCAAGGTTTACAACCCAATGAAGCCGACGAAGTACGGTGTCAAGCTGTACATCCTGGCAGAGGCGTTGACTGGCTATGTGTGGGACTTTCGGGTCTACACCGGTCCGGGTACATCTCTCCAGGAGACGGTGGAGGGTCTCACGGAGTCCTTCAGAGGCCAGGGGTACAGGCTGTACATGGACAACTATTACAACTCAGTTGACCTGTGCCAGCAAATGCTCACACACAACATCTATGTGTGTGGCACCCTGCGCCTTGTACGAGGAGCTCCTAAGCGGTTGTGCGACATTGCTAAAGCAAATCAGCTTGAACGCGATGCGACATTAGCAATGAACAACGGCTTAAACCATGGTCCTACTTTGGCGAGACAAGCGCATCGTCAACATGGTGTCCACTTTCCACAACCAGGACACCATCCCGAAGCTTGTCAGTTTCAAAGAGAAGGACCAACAGGGCAAGTGGCGTCGTGGACAGAGGGAGGTCTTCAAACCTGTTTGCGTTGAAGACTACAACATCCACATGGGTGGGGTGGATCACTTCGACCAGATGGTCCAGTACTACCCCATGCAGCGAAGAACGGTCAAGTGGACGAAGAAGATCACCTTCTACTTCATCCAAATGGCCCTCTTCAACGCCCATGTCCTGTACAGGAAGTGCTACCCAAGGAAGAAGATGACCTTGCTGGACTTCCAGGAGCACATCTGAACTTCCTTGCTGCACTTCAACCCTGCAGAGTGGCCTATGTTGGGGAGGCCAGTCCACCGAGCACAAGATCTGCCGCCTGACCAGCGTGAGCCACAGAGGCATGCACGCAGGCAACGGCAACCCGGTGGATCATCTGGGTCGTCTGACGACGACCATCCAGACTCCCCAGCCCCTGCTGCTCCTGACAACACTCCACCCTCTCCTGTTGCTGCTCCTGGTGGAGGCGTTGAGAGGGCACCACGTCTCGATGTCCCCTCCCCACCACCAGAACCAGATGATGCTGCTGCTGATGCTGCTGCCCCGGGGGGAAACTATGTCCTGGTTCAACCCCCCGCGGTACTAGCACCTGATGCAGCTGCTGCTGGTGACGATGGGGAAGCAGCTCTTGAAGCTGCCAACCAACCGCCAGCAGCAGGAGCAGTGCGAGTCCGGAGACCTCGACCTGGAGTTGTCCCAAGGCCCCGTCCTATTGTTCTGAACCATGTCCGGTTGAACAGGGCCTTGGACCATTCTCGGCAGAGGATTCCGGCCAAGAAGCGACTCCGTTGCTATTACTGCGAAAGTAATGAACGGCATTCGCAAGGACACAAGCTTCCGCTGCACGACTTGCACGGTTGCCCTCTGCATTGACGTCAACGACTGCTTCAACCTTTTCCATCGTCACAATGCAGGTGTCCTATAGTCAGGAGCCATGTGCAATCATTCATTCATTGATTCATTCATTTCTCTTCTCCATTTCTCTTCTTCATTCACCCGGCTTCATTCACCCACCTTCATTCACCCACCTTCATTCACCCACCGACATTCACCCACACATTCACCCACCGACATTCACCCACCTACATTTACCCACCTTCATCATCAAAGTGGATATAGGCTTCCTGGGGAAACCACTCTAAAAAAATAACGAGTCAAATGCAGTACCTCCTAGGGTGGCTTGGAAATCTGCATATTTCTGTGGTTTGACACTTTGTATATATATATATATATATATATATATATTTATATATATTTATGACACCTTGTATTTATATATATATATATATATATATATATATTTATGACATCTTGTATATACAGTATATATATATATATATATATATATATATATATATATATATATATACACCTTGTATATATATATATACCCACACACACACATTTTTGTTACCATTCATTATATTTTGTTTGACACCTTGTATATATATATATATATATATTACTTTATTTGTGTGTACAATAGAATTATTTCTGAATTTATTACTTGATGATAACCTGGCTTTCTTGTTTTGTTTTTTCAGTGTCAACCCAGGAGCCATTTCCCTTCTCGTTGGAAAGGGTTGTGGCCCTATCAGGTAAGTAAAATTGACAACCTTCATGACTGACATGTCTTCTATGAACATTATACAATTATTGGCAAGGAAAATTATATAAAAGTGTTGCATATTGTGGCAAAGATAAACATCTGTATAAACATTCTCATTTATTTACAAAACAATAGCAGTGCATGGAAACAATTGTGCATAGCTCGCGAACCAATAACGCTATATTATTTTTGTTTTCACCATTAGAAAGAGCATAATTTTCCAATGACGGTGATATAAACAGTTATATACGTATCCGAGCAAATAAACCAATGCCGAGGTGGGGAACAGCTCGGAACCCGGCTAGCATCGGCGGAAAAGAGATGGGTGAAGCGTAAATATTCGCATTTTGGCTCTTCATTTCAAATATTCATAGCGCAAAAAGTATTTGTCCTAGGAACTTCTAGTTTCCTTTATACTCATCAGCATTATTTGCCGTATTCATACAGCTTAAATTTAAAACCATACACTTCGTAGCAATGAAATAAATCGAAAATGTTATAAACCATATCTATTTTTTTTTTCGGTCACTGCATGGAAACAATTGCCCATAGCTCGCGAACCAATTACGCTGTATTATTTTTGTTTTCACCATTGGAAAGAGCACAATTTTTCGATTCTGGTGATATATACAGTTATATACGAATCCAAGCAAATAACGCAACCACGAGGTGGCGAACAGCTCGGAACCCGGCTAGCATAAAGAGACGGGTGAAGCGTAAATATTCGCATTTTGGCTCTTCATTTCAAATATTCATAGCGCAAAAAATATTTTTCCTAGGTACTTCTAGTTTATTTTATACTCATCAGCATTATTTGCCGAATTCATACAGCCTAAATTTAAAACCATACACTTCGTAGCAACGAAATAAATCGAAAATGTTATAAACCATATCAATCAAAATCATTTTTTTTTTTCGGTCACTGCTTGAGAACTATTGAAGATAAACAATTTTTGTTTTCAGATTTGGAAAGAGGAGAAAAAATACTATTATTTGAGCAAAAAAAAATATATGGTCATCACTCACAATTTAGAGCTAGGACAGTGTGAAGACAATTGCATGGGAAATAATTGTATTCCGGACTCATTTACACATTCATATTTCGATTTATTTACATTTTTTTTTTTTTTATCATGTACTATAAATATTCCTCTTTCCATTGACATATGATACATCACAATAAACCGCATTCTGGTGGATGAAAATACAGAAAAACACAAGGCTTCGAAAACTCGCCCAGCCTCATATTTCATGGCAAATTAAAGAATGTCTTACCTTAAGTTAGCTAAATAAGTTGCTGGATGCGGGAGGGTTAACAACATATATAAAATGAAGTGTAGGCCGAAGTCCAGTTACTCCAAAACTACAGGCTCGTATTTGGTCGCCAGGAAAAAAAATCAACACTTGAATGGCACGATAGGTCTTAAATTAACAAACAAATAGGGGCGACCTTTCTTAAAATCGCCAAACTAATGGGGCGAACGTCTTAAAATCTAAAAAAAATAATGGGGTTATTCATGAGGGAGAACGGAGTCCAGAAAAAAATGCCTACATAAGCATTATCCATTAATGTGCATTCCCTTAATGTCCCATTCAAGATTCCTTAATGCCTTACGAGCGGGCCGTAAGGAATTTCTACTACCCGCCAAGCGGGTGGTTTTACCATAAATGGCGTTGTTTCCGTGCTCTTTTTCATGCATAAACAAGAGCCAGAGTGTAATACAATTATGTATCTCTGAAAGGGCGTTTATTCAGCTTTCCAATGACACCAGAACCATCCTCCTACGACCACGCATTCTCTTGCAACGATCGTGCAAGACGAAGGAAAAATCCCTAAAATACGGTAATTTCTTGACATAATACCCTGTGTAGTGAGGGAGGGAGGGTGGATGTGTGTGGAGTAAACGTCAGTAGATCCGCTGGGCCCGTGGCGAACGGTCAGAGACAGACCTACGCTCCGCCCACCGCTCGTCTCTCTCTCAGAGGCAATATTGCTCCAAAATTGCACACGGACTAAAGTCGGGCCCTGCTCTTTGGGCAGGTGTTCTCTATACGGACTTAAGTCGGGCCCCGCTAATAAGGGGTTAATGTGACGTTCAAACACACAGTAAACAGTTCAAGTGATATTGTGTCGCCCTTTCGTATCAACCACGCATCAAATTATTCTAGTATGATAGACATGTAAAACAAATTTAATAAGAAATATTTCAAAGTGTATTAATTCTGTAATCACTAAGCAACTGTCAGATATTCAGATGGCTGGTAGTTTGGAGGACGAAGGACTGCGCAGTTCGTCTCCCAAACTACCGCATTACGTAATTTTCCCTAATCAGACCACGAAACAGGAGCTGTTCATCGTAAACAAGCCAGCCAGGGCACCTACTTGAGGCGATTTAGTTTATAAAATATCTATAAGGCGGCAGGAATTTAACAGTAAACAATGTAATTGGTGTCTCTTTTTCTTCTGCTCTCAGTTGGAAGGACCATATTACCAGTCTTGCTAAGGCAGCCTCCCAGAAGCTGGGTGTGCTCAACCGCCTTAGGGGGTTCTTTTCCCCTGCACAGCTTCTTGCTCTGTACAGGGGCATAGTGCGTCCTTGTATTGAGTATTGTTCACATGTGTGGGGAGGGTCCTCTCACACCACTCTCCTAGACAAAGTTGAAAGGAAGGCCTTTTGTATCATTAACTCCCGTCCACTCAATAACTCTCTGCAATCTCTCTCTGTCCGCCGCAATGTTGCATCTCTCTCGCTATTCTATCGCTACTATAATAATCAGTGTTCCTCAGAACTTTCCCAGTGTATACCAACTCCTTTACGTAGGGCACGTGGTACCCGTCTTGCAACTCAATCCCACCCCTACTCTGTGCAACTCTCCAACCCAAGAGTGAAACGTTACTCTCAAACTTTCTTCTACTCAACAGCTGAGCTCTGGAACTCTCTCCCAGAATCAGTCTTTCACTCTTCCTATGATTTAAATTGCTTCAAACTCCGTGTGTCCAGGCATTTTGGCTCGAACTACCCTTGATTTGGGCCCTGTCAGTCTTTCAACTATGGGGGAGGCACTCGCTATAGGCAGTTCTGCCTTTTGCCTCCTTCAATCACATAGAAAAAACAAAATATTAGTCCAATTTTATATTATTGTTAGTCCAGTTATGTACAGTATATATTATATATATATATATATATATATTGAGAATATATCACAAATACACGTGAGCCACTAAATGTTTCTAGTCTCTCAGTGGGGATCGAACCATCGACCATCAGGACGATAGCCGACGCTTTAATCAATTACACCACGGCAGTCTCTGCCGTGGTGTAATTGATTAAAGCGTCGGCTATCGTCCTGATGGTCGATGGTTCGATCCCCACTGAGAGACTAGAAACATATATATATATATATATATATATATATATATATATATATATATATATATATATACAATATTCTTTAAGTGTAGGACCAACTTAGTTTCATATTATAAAAGGTGGCACTTAAGTCAGTTACCGGTATTGCCAACAGATATCCACGCCTAGCTAACCAATGTTTACGCCACCTTGTAGATCTTGCTTATTTCTCACATTTTATAAAACTTCTTGTTCGAGCAGCACACAATTTGTATACTATTGTGTGGGACCAAACCTGGATATAACTGAGAAAATGGTGTTATATCACTGAAAGATTTCGAGTCTGAGAGATGGAATTTAGTTGCAAAGCATATCATGTCCAAATTTGAAAGCATTTTTTTTTGTCTGTATCCCACAATAACAAAATCCAGGTTCATTTTGGGGGAAACATTCAGTTTGTATATGAATGTCTGGCGTGAGTGTGTGTGTGTGTGTTTGTGTGCGTGTGTGTAAGTGTGTGCAAGAGTAACTTGAGTGCGGGACCCTAAAGCTCGGGTCACACATACACGTTCTAACGTCCCGTCCGGCCCCGACCTCTTAATTCGCCGTGCCTAGGCGGCGTCCTTTTTATGCATGCATAAACTGGACCATGTGGGTTGGGGCAACTGCCAAAAAACGTGTTATGCCGGGACACCCACAGGACATACACGGACACACACAGAAGTTATGTTCTTGATCGGGGACAGACGGGACTTTAGAACGTGTATGTGTGACCCAAGCTTAAGAGCATCTTATAATGGAATGGATCATTTAAAACTAGAAAACAGAATGTGGTCAGAACATAATTATACAGATAGCACGCATACGAAGGTATTTGGGATTTCAGAGGACAGATGAAGGTCGTTGCACACTGACACGAAAGCCCCTTCAGCCGAGTTCCCGACTCGAAATTTCAGCCTGATACGGTGAATCGGCAACATAATCGTGGACATCGGTAATTAGCCGTGGGTGACTCTCACAGTCCAAACGACGTATAGGGGGTCGATACGAGATTTTGAGCTGTTCAAAAGTTTGTGGGAATCCCCCGGCAACTGTCTGAGTCTGGTCTTCATCGCGAAATCGCCGTTTCCAAATCGTATGGTCCGTATCAAAGACGTATGGTCCGTATCAAAGTCATATGGTCCGTATCAATGACGTATGGTCCGTATCAAAGACTTATGGTCGTCCCCAGCCCACCAAACCTCATCAACAGAAACACCGCACCACGAGGACGAGGAAATCTAGT
The DNA here is from genome assembly GCA_032716605.1 of Paralithodes platypus. Lineage (NCBI taxonomy): Eukaryota > Metazoa > Arthropoda > Malacostraca > Decapoda > Lithodidae > Paralithodes > Paralithodes platypus. The sequence goes on along the minus strand of CM064552.1, from coordinate 24,389,282 downwards.
GAGAGTTGATGTACAGTACACTGTACACTAATAAATAAATAAAAAATGTAAAAAGAGTAACAATGTGGTCCATTATTCCCATACACAATCACATATGGTTATATATTTATGTAGATTGATATATATAAATAGAATAAAAATGAGAGTCAGACATGGTGGAAAACTTGATTGAAGGTATAATATATGACTGAACAATATATATAGGTATGAAATACAATCAAATACATAATAAGTAAATAAATAATAATAAATACAAAACTAAAGACAATAAAATAAACACGAATGAAAGTATTCTATATAAACTGACCAATTTATAATGAATAAAATAATAAATAACTAGTAAATATTACGCGTAAGTAAATAATACAAAATAAATACAAAATAAAGACAAAATACAATAAACACGAACGAAGGTATACTATATAAACTGATTGATATAATTAATTAAATAATATATACAAATATATAATACAATGAAGATATACTAAAAATAAATTAGGGTATAATATATAATTGAACAATATACTGTATATAGGTATAATCTATAATAAACTACTGTATATCTATAATAAAATAAATAGGTCATGAAAACATATATATTAAAAGATCTACTATAAAAAAAGGAATGCGGGTATAATATATAAATGAATACTATACATAAGTATAATCTATAATAAAATATCTATCTATCTATCTATCTATCTATATGCTCAGGCCCAATCCCCATTTTGGGGGTAGTCGACTCAAGACAGAGCAAGAACAGGGAAAACACAAAAACAACATAAAACAACGAATAAACACAGATAAAAAACAAATTCACACACATCTAGGTCACCCAGGAGAAGACCCAGAGACCAGGGCCACCAAGGTCGCTCCAGCACTCCCCCGGCCCCCTACCACCCGGAGAGGTTCCGATCTCGGCAGGCAGACATGCAGCGGAGCCAAAGCCACAAGCCCTCCCACCACACTTCCAGGCGCACCCTTCATATTAATCGTCTCCCCGGGCCAGGCGCTGATTGACTATTATCTAGTCCAACTTGCGCCCGACCCCTTACTCCAAATGACCACGTGCTCACTCAACTATTCACAAGCATTCTCCATTCACTCCTGTCCACCACCACATCCCCTGCCTGATCTATAGTCATTCCTCTATCATCCAAAGCTTTTCTTGCACAATCTCTCCATTTCAATGGGGGTCTTCCTGCCCTTCTATCTCCCCTTGTACCTGACTCACATATTCTCTTTGTATGCCTTTCATCTCCCATTCGTTCAACATGACCATACCAGCTCAGCACCCTTCTGTCCACTCTGGCTGACAAATGTTCCTGCTGCCCCACTCTCCTACGTATCTCTTCATTCCTCAGTCCGTCTCTACGAGTAACTCCACACATACTCCTCAAGCAGCTCATCTCCATCACATCCATCTTTCTTTTCTCCTTTTTCTTCAGAGCCCATGTCTCAGCCCCATACATCACTGTTGGCACAACAATTCCTTGATACAGTGCACTTTTTACTTTCACTCCAAGATTTCTCGTCTTCCACATACTTCCCATTGCTCCGAAAAATTTCCTTCCTTCACATACTCTCTGTTTTCCCTCCATTTCCATACCTCCACTCCTGCTTATCGTTCCTCCTAGATATTTAAAACACTCTACTTAATAAAATATAGTTGTACTAAAATAAATAGTTGCAGACTATGTGATTGGTGCACAGGCACGCCCCTTTTGTTCCTTGACAGCCCATCGGTTGCACGTCTTACGGCGTCGATATGATTCTTCTGAGTTGTATCGCAGGTTTTTGGGTCGTATCTTTTTTCCGTGGACTAGTCGTGTACCCTTCGCACGAACTTTCCTATCTTCTTGTAGCATTCGTTTCTCCACCGCATCGGCATCGCTAGAGTCTTATCAAGTCGTGCGGAAGAGATACGGTAGAGATACGACTATAACGATGCCAGCCATTTTGCCGTGATCTCTAGTAAATTCGGCAAGACACAGGATTTGTATCTGTCGTGGGTGTTCGTGCCAGTCTTGAAGGGACTGTCGTGTCAGTGTGCAACGACCTTTTAAGCATACACAACACACATACATCACACACACAAGACAACCAAACACACCTACACATACAAACCCAAACCCAGCTGATGCAGTATTGGCCAATCAGGGACCAGCAGGCCAGACCCCAGCTTTTACTTCAAGGCTTACCAATAGTTTCCACACAAGTTAGTTCCCAAATCATTTCACCCATATTCGATATGGGTGTACTGCCACGATCACTGCCACGATCACTCTTGTACTGCCACGATCAATGGTTGTTGTGTCGAACCTCCGAATTATATATCTTGTATTCTCTTCTCCATATAAGAATAGATACTTCTCGACATAACTGTATAAAGATTGAATATTAAAGACTTTGTTTATGCATTCTCGTCCTACCATTCCCGGCATCTCACTCACCCTAGGACACACACTTCAATCCCCCGCAATGAACATTACCTCCTACATACACACACATCTCTTATCATGTAGCACATACATCCCCTGAAGCCAACACACACACACACAAACAACCCCAGCAGCCAACACACACACACACACACACACACACACAACAACAAAAAAACAACCAACCTACGCAGCCCCCGCCCCCCAACAAACACACACACACATACTTCCGCCCCCACACACGTACAGGGCCCCGTCAGCGTGTTTAGATAAGGTGTCCGGGAGACTGTGGCCCTTACCCTCCATTAAACTCCAGGATGTAAGGGGAGCCACCCGCCTTGCATTTATAGTGATAGCATAGTTACCCTGTGCGTCGCCGTAGGGTAAAGCCCTTGATAGTGTTTCAAACCCTGTGTATTTGTCTGTCTGTTCGCAAATTATTTCGAAAATGAATGACTGGATTTCGACGAGACTTGGTCAGTCCCTTCCTGTGGTACCCCTAAGGATCCCATTATCCTTTGGTTAACACTAAAATGACGCCTGTGCTCCCAACACTCCTTTTATCGGAATCCACCAAAAATTACATTGGTTTACATTTATTCGATAATCACGACGTTCTATTTCTGACTTCTCATGCAAATTTGCAGTTGATTGGATGATCCCCATGGGGACCTTTCGCCTCCATTTATTTAATTTATTATGCAAGTATAGCAAATGTAATTGAATTTATTGATGATTAGTATGCAATAAGTAATGAATTAAATTAAGTTCATCAAATGCTAGTGATATACAATTTTTAATCAGATATATGTGCACATTATGCAAACAGGATGTGTGGACATCATGGCTTGTGAGTGTACGCATGAGGAAGAGTGTTAAAGTAATCACATGAAAAGAACTCTCCTTATGCTCAGCTCTCTCATACATACATACATGCTGGCAGGCGTAAAGTTGATAACCAGGAGAGAGAGAGAGTGGAAGAGGAAGGGAAAGGGAAGGAGAGGGAGTAAGCGTAAGAGTAAGGCATACAGAGAGAGAGGGAGAGAGCGGTGGGTGTGGAAGCGAATACAAATTATGGTCGGATAGAGTGGTGAATAGTGGACGGGAATAATGGTCGGATAGAGTGGTGAATAGTGGACGGGAATTATGGTCGGATAGAGTGGTGAATAGTGGACGGGAATTATGGTCGGATAGAGTGGTGAATAGTGGACGGGAATTCAATTTTGGATTTGTCCGAACTTCCTATAGGACCCGAATTTATCGACACTACTGGAGAGGTTTTGGGGTTGGAATAGTAATCATCAGTGGTGGGCGTGGGCGCGCCGATTTGGCGCTCTGCGCTCTGCGATCCGGTGCGCACTACCAATATAGAGGAGCGCGGAGCGAGGAGCGGCAAAAATCTGAACTCGGAGTGCAGGCGAGGAGCGCAGCTTGAATTTTGCGCTCCTTTCTGGAGCTCCGGAAGCGATTTTTCCTGTCAACAACAGGTTCAAGAACGTCATTATCGTGTACAGTCATCGTACGGTGTTACTCACGGTGTTAGTGAACTGTGATACAGTGATACTATGATAGTGACAGACTGACAGTGCCACCTTCAAACCCTGGAAAGGTAAGAACCTGGCCAGTGCCAGAGTTTTTTTTTTTTTTTTTTTTTTGGCTAAATCTATCAAGTTGGGTGAGAAAGGAAGGATAATGGTAAAACAAACACTCCCCTTGTCCATTTTCGCCAGAAATCAGGTCCCCGATACGAACGTAGCTCAAAAGAGTCAAAAGACACTATAGACTTCAGAGACTTTTATCATTTTATGGTATCGATACCATCGGAATGTTACTTGAATGTATGGGTGGGAGGGTGGTTTGGGGGATGGTGGGGGGAAGGTAGAAGCGTAATTGACTCGTGTTACAAATATGAAGCCGATTGGTGAGGTAGTTTCGCCACCACAGATTTTTTTGTTTTCCTTTTCTTCGTACGGATACGCTGGAAGTGGGTTGTGGGAGGCAGTTGGGGGTGTGGTGGAGGGAAGGCAGAAGGGTAAGGCACTTGTCACACAAATATGGAACCGATTGGTGCAATCGTTTCGCCGCCACAGATTTTCCTTTTTTTTCCTTGTGAGGCGACCGATAGTCAGCGAGTGGGTGGGAGGAGGGGTTTGGGGTAGTGGTGGTGGGTATGCAGAAGGGTAAGGTACATGTGGTAAAAAATAAAAATATGAAAGCCATAGGTGCAGTCGTTTCGCTGCTACGATTTTTTTCGGCGAGTCAGTATATAATTATATACGGACCTGGCACTGGGCGTGACAACTGACAAGACCCTAGTCCCGGCCGTATATATACCGTCGGAGACTGGTCAGCGGGTCATCCATGATATGATATCAATCATATCATTGATATGACATAAAGAATTACAGAAACTGAGAAAGTGAGAAACTTAAACTTCAGAAAGACACCATGACTTGAGGTTTTTTAATTTTTTGAATTTTTTGAATTTAATGATGTGAAAGACAAAAAATTGTATTAATTTAGGTAACTAATTAAATAACTTCTAGAAGCTGTTTTTTATTTTTTTTTATTATATACCTATTTTTGGGAGCGCGGAGCGCAGGGGCGCAGAACGGGAAGCGCATCGGGTCGGCTGACCAAAGGAGCTCGTGAGAGCTGTCGCATTACCTTATGTCTGAGGAGCGCGGAGCGCTGCCGCATTTACCAGTCCCACCGGAGCGCGCCCACCACTGGTAATCATTGTCTTGTGTTTGGAGACAGAGCCAGGGTTACGTCTACATGGAACCTATTTTGAAAACTAAATACAAGTAAATTGAGAAAAAATTAGCTGTTGTACTGTTGTGAAATACATGGGAATAGTGAGAGTGAACACTCATATTTTCCTCTCTCTCTCTCTCTCTCTTTCTCTCTCTCTCTCTCTCTCTCTCTCTCTCTCTCTCTCTCTCTCTCTCTCTCTCTCTCTCTCTCTCTCTCTCTCTCAATTCAATTCAATTAATAAAAAATCAATTCTCTCTCTCACTTTGTGTGCATGTAGACGCGGTGACTGACGTGGAAATGAGTAGGTTATTTCCACAATCAACAAGTCACAATGTTGTCACGGCAAAAAGGGAGCCACACGGTAATTCTTTTAGCGGCAATCTTTATAGGCAATTCCTACGTAGCCCCTTTTAAATTAAGGTATCATTAACCCTTTCTGTACCGGTGACGTTAGTTTTCTTATATTTGGGCAAATATTACACGATTCAATTCTGATTAAAAATTACCTCTGGCATTCATCAGGCTTTAAACTATCTCACTTGACCATTTTTACTACCACAGATCCTTCTTAAACTGCTCAAAATCGTCATAATATAGATAGAATAAAATTAATAAGACGTCGCCGGTAAAGAAGGGGTTAAGAGGCAGCCGTTCATCCCTTTCACTATACGATGACGCTTTTCGTTTCTGTTCTCTGGTTATTAGTAGACGCTTTTATTCAGATTAGGCAGGGTATATGGAAATCAGAGGGTTAGTCGAGATAGTATATTAACCTTTTAATTACCACATATGTATAAAATCATCTAATGATAGCCGGAGTAAACTGTCCGAAACGCGTCATAATCATCAAGGAGGAGTGAAACTAGTCTGTTGTCAAGCTATTTAGAGATATGACTGTGAAATAGAGACGATATGTAGTATGAATGAGACGCTTGTTGATCGGGAATTGCTGGAAATGATGGCAGTGTGTGCGTGGAGTCAGAGTGTATAAAGAATAACCCCTTCAGTACGGTGATTGTTCATATTCTTCAGGCTAGCTATGGACAGTTTTACTCAGCCTAGGAACGATCGCTAGGAATTAGAGAGGTACAAACCATAGAACTATCCTCAACTGAAAATTATCGTCTAATGAGAACCAAACTATACTGATAACGCGGATACATACAGTGCTAAAAGAACTCGTGTGAATTAGGCTTTTTATCTTACAATAGCGTATATCCCTTCCATGTCCCTTGTTTTCTAGTCTTCCTTTTCCGTTTGTGTTATCTCCTCATTTTGTCCTATACCCTGTTCCAAATAAGTAGGCCAAAACTCATGAACTCTATAACTCTTGACCCCTTCTCTAACTCTACGTTTTTTTTAACTTTCTTCTGGCTATTATTAGATGCTTATATTCAGTTTAAAAAGGCCCTCCAGCAATTAACAGGCTTCAAACTATCTTATGTAGCCCTTTTTGCTACCTCATATACTTTTTTAAACTGCACAAAGTTGTCATAACATAGAAAGAATCAAATTACAAATATTTCGCCTGTACATAAGGGGTTAACCTACTACAATAATCGAGCTAATATGTCTACCATTTGGGAAGTGGGCAGCTAGGGAACAGGTGTGGAAATGCACAGCCCATTTGTTCCAGTTAATTTTGCGTTACATAGGTTAGGGTTCACGATTACTGGCCTACATATTTGGAACAAGGTATAGATTTATCCTACTTTCCAACTTACCCTTCGTCTCCACACACAAATAGCGAATGTCTTTTAGTTTTTCAGATATTCTCAGTTTTTTCATTACTCTCTTCTCAGTTTTATTAACTTTACTTACATTCACACAGCGAAAACCTTGTAATTTTTCGCATATTTTGAGTTTTCATTACTCGATTCTCAACTGTATTCACTTTACTTTACACTCAAATAGCGAATATCGTATAGTTTGATCCTATATTCTGAGTTTTTCTGTACTTGCTTCTCAACTTTATTAACTTTATTTTTATTATTTTTAACATGTTGATGAGGGAGACAAAAGGCAGAACTGCTCGCAACGAGTGCCTCCCCCAGTTGAAAGAGTGACAGGGCCAAAATCAAGGAACGTTCGAGCCAAAATGCCTGGACACACGGAGTTTGAAGCAATTTAAGTCATAGGATGAGGGGAAGATGGATTCAGGGAAAGAGTTCCAGAGTTCAGCTGTTGAATAGAAGAAGGTTTGAAAGTATCGTTTCACTCTTGGATTGGAGAGTTGCACAGAGTAGGGATGGGATTGTGTTGCAAGACGGGTGCTACGTACTCTATGTAGAGGAGGTGGTATACACTGAGAGAGCTCTGAGGAACACTGATTATTGTAATAGCGAGAGAAATGCAACATTACGGCGAAGAGAGAGAGAGATTGCAAAGAGTTGGTGAGTGGGCGAATATCCTGCAATTGTTCGTATATTATGAAATGTTTCTTTACTCGCTTCTCAAACATATTCATATAGACTCTTTTAATATATTATTCAACTCAATTCCAGTCCTCCCCTCTTTCTATTTGCCGTAGCTCATCCTCCTGATCGAATTATCTCCTACATTAAATCTCACCCTCCTTTAATTAATTTATTTAGGTAATTTCACCTGCAAGTAATTTCGCCCGCACGTCTGTTCCTTCCAAATCGAATGAATGGTTGTCCTTTCCACACTTTGAAATCAGTTAACTTATGTTGTTATATGTAAGAAAATAGGTATATTTGATCAAACGTTTCTTAGACAAATAATTAAACAAAATGTTCATGCAGTACAAAAATGATGATATATATAGTAGTTGTGGCACGCAATAATTACTGAACAAAATAAGTATAACTGCTTCTTCCGTCATCCATAATTTTAAATTTGTATTAAACTATTAATTGTTTTATATTCTCCTCGATGACCTAGTGGTTAAGGTGTTGAAGTGCTGCACTACTGGCCTGGGTTCGAGCCCTGGCTGAATCATATCACAAAAATATTAGATTACTTATTTTGTATAACTAATTGTTTATGGTGCATCGTCCATGTGCCCTAACTTGCTTTCGATCCCAAAAAATATCTTCACTGTATATATTCTGCAGGCATTTATATTTTTGACATTATTTCAGTCCCTTAATTTTCACTTATGTTTGTCCATTCCCAAACGTGTTATGCATTGTCCGCTTTCCTCTACCACCCCTCCTTATTCCTTTAAAGTGCGTGTGTCGTATTACTTTTTTTGTTCAGTTATCGCATATATTGTTACCAGCATCTGCCCCCTAGTTTCTTTCCTTCACAAGCAAATTTTCTTAAGGGAAGGTTATTAGTTTACTGCCTAGCTTCGAAAGCTTTGAATAATACCCCCAAGACCCCCCTCGAGAGATATTTTTACAATATCCCGCCCGAATGCCAGTTCTTCCTAAATTGCAGGTTCGCTATCGCTCATCAGGAACTCACCAGGAAAAATCGACATCTAAATGGCATGAAACATTTAAAAATCGACAAAGAAATGGAGTACAAGGTCTTAAAACACCAAACTAATGGGGCGAATGTCTTAACGTCTCAATGCTAATGGAGCAGGTAGTCCAAAAAAAACACTCCCTTTAGAGAAAAGCTCCCCTTAATGTGATATATTCTATTTTGGTTTCCCTAATCAGTATTATTCCGTATCAACCCATCTCTCTCTATCTCTCTCTCTTACGTGGCGCTGATCATAATCACCTGGAGAAAGTTTTTTTTTGTTCACTCAATTTCGCACATTTTAACTACATTTTAAACGCTTAATAATTGTTATCGGGAACCTGATGAAACAAAGATACCTGATGTAACTTAAGGGGCTAGTGGCTGTTTTTTTTTCTTCTAATAATTAATTTACTCATTTTGCTCAGTTTTAGTTTCCTCGCTAGACGTCCATCAACCTTAGAAAAACACTCCCTAGACATCCCTTCAAAATATATTGTACATTTTTTTGGGTAGAACATTTCCTGGCCGAAGGCCGATTCATCTTAAAATTACAGGCTCGCTATCGCTCGCCAGGACAGAATCAACACCGAAATGGCACGAAAGGTCTTAAAATTGACAACAGAATGGGGGGAAAGGTGTTAAAATCGCCAAACTAAAGGGCCGAACGTCTTAAAATCTCAAAACTAATGGGGATAAGCACGAGGGAGAAGGGGATCTAGAAAAACGACATTCCTCCCCTTAATGTAAGTATCTTCTGCGCCTCAAAGGGTTAAGTAAATACATAACCCTCCAAATATTATAAATTATTTTGGTAAGATCTTGTGTAGCGGGGAGAACTGTTGTTCAGATGCCTATTTAATAAGAAACATTGAACACCATCTTTAATCTAACCTAATCTAAACCTAACCTAACCTAACCTAGTATATTAGTGGACTATTAATGAATGTAAAATGTAAAAATATATTGTAACATTACCAAATTATTGAGATATAAGTACAGGTCTCCCTGTTACACGGGATTATACCATTATTTTGTCTTCAACAAAGGCATACAGCATTATAGAACCAATACAGCATTATAGAACCAATTTTGTCTTCAACACAGGCATACAGCATTATAGAACCAATATATCCCCTTGTACAGTTGCCCATATAGGTTTTGTTACTCTCCGTTTTCTTATACATGGAAATACAATGCGCATGATTGAATTACGAGTGTATTTTCTTATGCAGTGGTTACTTACTCATCTGATTAGTCAACTGATAAATAATAGAAACCACACTCGCCACTCATTCCTACTATTATACTTTCATACAGAAGATCACGACGAGGAACAGAACTTATGTGGGCAACTGTACAAAGTCAATGATTCCACCTGCGTAAATTAAGGGGGGTCACCGTTTTTGTTTTATCTTTCTCTCCTTTTCTCTCTTTCCCTGGCTTGTATCCATTCGGCCCATTTCAGCCAACTGTCTTAAGACGTTTATCCCCATCCAGGTGTCGATTTCTTCTTGGCAAGTGATAGCGAGCCAGCAATGTATGGAGAAATCCGGTTTCGCCTGAGAAATTTTTCTATCGAAAAAGGTACAAATTTAGCTTGCTCTCAAAACAAAAAATATATATGCTGGCTCGCTACCGCTCGCCAGGAAAATATTGACACCTGGATGGGGGTAAACGTCTTAAAACAGTAGGCTTAATTGGGCCGAATGGATACAAGCCAAAAAGAGAGGGACAGAAAGAGAAAACAAGTGAGTTGGCATCCCTTAATGTACCTGTATTACCTGAACTGAACTAGCCCACCTACAAAAGCAAACATTTCTCTCAGCCGTGTCTAGGTGACAAAAACAACTTAAGGGAGCCCACCTCGCTTTTTTTTTAGCTTTCTCTCCCTCTCTCTTTGGCTTTTGTCCATTCGGCCCCATTCAGCCTACTGTTTTAAGACGCTTACCCCCATCCAGGTGTCAATATTTTCCTGGCGAGCGGTAGCGAGCCAGCATATACTGTATATATATTTGTTTTGACAGCAAGCTAAATTTGAAAAAAAAATCTATAGAAAAATTTCTCCGGCGAAGCCGGATTTCACCATACAATGCTGGCTCGCTACCGCTCGCCAGGAAGAACTCGACACCTGAATGGGGATAAACGTTTTAAAACAGTTGGCTGAATGGGGCCGAATGGATACAAGCCAAGGAAAGAAAGAGAAGGATAGAAAGATAAAAACAAAAATAAAGTGACAAAAACAACTAAAGTAAATAACAATTCGAAGCCTTATTCAATAGGCTTGGCGTTTTGCAAGATAATCCGGCTTTATTGAGCAGCCTATACAGTAGACACGAGGCTGAGATATGAAACACTTAATCAGAAATATGGAATGCACTACTACTACTAAGGTACTACTACTAGTAATACTAATAATAATAATAATAATAATAATAATAATAATAATAATAATAATAATAAAAATTAAAATACTACTACTACTAATAATAATATTAATATTAATAATTAAAATAAAAAATATATAATAATAATTAAAGTAGAAAAGATCTCCGCCAATCAGCACGCCCCCTTCTACAGTACATGCTTGCACCATCAGCTGACTTTGACAGTTCTCAGCCGACACATGCCATACCCCAGCCAACCAATCAGCGGCCTCCATTATTGGAGCACCGAGCTGAACTCTCTACCTCATATCAGAAGTCGCTCTCTTTCTATTCTCGAGTAGTTTCCTCTGGTTATACTCAATCCAGTACTTCAGTGCCAGCCCTATACTCCCGTAAGCCACTGAAAGACGTTCATAACCAGCTTCCAATAACTTATTTCGAGGAGAAGAGAGTGGAGGTGGAGGAGGCAAGAATTCAAAGCGAGCGGCCGGCCGTGAGAGCCTCTCAGCCAATCACAGCGAGGGAGAGCGGGAGGCGAGACTATAAAGGCTGGCGCGGAGGGGTTATAGGGGGGGCAGCAACACCTCAACCCTCTCTCACCATGGCCACCCAGGAAGAACCCACCACCTTTTCTGGTGTGGTTAAATGTTTTAACATACAGAGAGGATTGGGATTTATCACCAGGAACCAAGATAAAACGGATTTCTTCACCCACATGAAGAACATTGTGCCTAACACCAATAGCACAATAACGTCACTAGGTGAAGGAGAGAAAGTGCTGTTTACAATCAAGGAGGGAAGGAAGGGCAAGGAGGCAGCAGGAGTGACAGGACCCCATGGCAGACCAGTAAGGGGCTCCAAACTATCACAAGGAAGGCAGAAGCAACCCACTACCACCGGATTGAAGTCTGGCCTCAAGACTGACGTCATCACAGTCATTGTCCACACAGCCATTGCTCTTGCTGGGGACGATCGAGGCCAACTTTCTGAGCTTCTGCCTGCTCTTCTAGCTGCCAATGGCCTGCCTACCATCATCATCCCTCCAGATCTCCTTGCCCGAAGAACAACCGAGAAGCCGCCCAAAAAGAAGCCTTCCAACACTCAACTTCTGCCTAGACCAATTTGCCTTCAGAAGACTCCAACACCTAGAGTCCAGGAGGCAGCAACTTCAACACCAGGGGAGGAGCTGGAATTGTCACCGATGGAGGAGCAAAAGCCAGCTGAAGAACCGACCAATCCCGGACCAGTAGCAGCCTCGACTCCAGCACCTGCTACCATTGAACATCCGGTGGCAGCCTCCTCCTCTGCCGACTACTCCGACTCCACCATAGGAGAAGATGTCGACGTGGAGGAGATGGAGGAAGATGATGGAAATGTCGACTTGGGGGCCACCGCCAGTGAGCTTCAGGAGACCTTCAGCGAGCTGACCAAGCAAATCAAGGCAGCTGCAGCAGAAGGAAAACCTCTCTCACCAGCCTTCAAGAAATAGTTCTCCAAGTGTATGCACAAGAGAAACCTTCTTAAATGCTTGGACCAAGAATAACACCATCGGTTTCTTCACCACCACCATCTCCCACCTTCATCTGTCTTGCACTCACCATCCCCAGCCCCCTTCTTGGCAAGCCACACTAAATTTCATTAAAGACTCTGCTCGAACGATTACAATTCAACCCAAACTCAAGTAATCAACTCACGCACGTTGGGTCAAGCCCCGACACCCTATTTTCTCTCACTATTACCACTGTCTCTCCTACTTAACCAATAAAAACTTCCCTTCTTTCACCCTCACCCACCTTTTCTATATTCATTCATTCATTCATTCATTACATTCATTCATTCACTCACCCCTCGGAACTCACCGGGTTAACTTCTTGCAACCCGCTTGTTCTCTCTCGCTCGGGCACAAAGGGAAACCAGGAGCCAACCATTCCAGTTACCCTGCCCTTATCTCCAGTAACAACACAGACCACCCCTGATCTCTCCTCACTTTCGCCCACTCGGAGGATACACCATCAGTATCCTGTCGCCTGCCGTCACATTGCTAGTCTACACACACTCAGCCAAGCAATTCAAGAGGGACGACAGACAGTCGACTGGAGTGAGGATTTTCAGAGGAGCTATTGGCCAGCTCTGAGGTGGTAACACGCAGTTCCAGTTCACACACCTGATTCCAGCACCCATAAATATATTTGTTTAAGGACTCATATTGGGCCCGCATAAGATTTAAAGTGAAAGAGAGAAAATGTTTGACAACCCTGGTGGTTCCCATAGAAATTGATGTGTCCTTCTAGGACAAGACTGAAGGAAAAATAATTTAGAATCATTGGTATCCATAAAATGATGATGTGTATTAATTAGTTATTTTTGTTAGCAAAGGCGTAATGCCGAAAGTGTTATTATATAGGATCTGATAGGAAAGATTTAAGTATCAAAGTAAAGAGGGGAGGAAAGGATAAATTCTTCTAGTCTAAGAGGCAACCAATAAGTTCAAGGGGAAAGAGTTTTGTTAAGTTGCCCGATAGATCAGCTATAGCTAGGAAAGGACACTAGTCCATTTAAATCACGAACTAATTTGTTAATAAGGAAAATATATAGAAGGACACTAGTCCATATGAATTACGGGATTCTTTTCTTTAAGAAAGGAGGTTATATCTATATATATCAAAAGGGTCATGGAGGCTGTTTGGGAAAAGTGTTAAAGATATCACATATGACAAAGAATTCCTCCGAAGTTTTGTAAAGGAATATAATTGTGAATCTGTTCCGTGTAGGCGTTTTGAGGCACGGTTTATCTTTGGTTAGAACGGTTATTGATTATGGTTTAATGTAAACACAGCGTGTTTGTAATAGGGTTACATGAGAGTATAACCAGAAGGGGTTATTGAAGTAAATATTGTAAACCATTGTCATTAGAGTAACTGGGTGACAGAAGCCAACAATATATATGAGAAGGAACCTGTAATCCCGGTCGGTAGATTTGTGAGACTTTCTATAAATGTTGAGGTACTTGTGTAGTAACGACGGTTGTGTCAAATGAGTAAATAGATTATATGTATTGAAGCCTTGGTCTCGAGAGAAGACACAAAAGGCCCATTGGACGTGTGTAATTCTTAAGAATAGAGGAAGAATATCACGTTTGTTTCATTAGGCCCTGGTCTCAACAGTAGACACAGCAGGGCTCAGATTAAACTATTCAGGATTAAGTAACTAATAACGGGTTGTTGGATCGACGTCGACTTGAGTCAATACCTGAATAGCGGGAATTCAGCTAGGGAGTAATGGGAACTCTAGGGGTCCAAAGTACAACCTATCATGAATCGACGTAATATTCAATCCGTGTCTTGAACTCATCTCGGCCCGAACAAAGGAGCCGTTATTAGGGTAGTTAGGAAGTTTGGTAAATAAAGTATACGAACTTCTAAATGACTGTCGATTTATCCCCCACATTAGTAGTATTGTAGCAGAAACTAAAATAAATACTACATTTTGGTGGCAAGCGGTGGGATTCGACAAATAATTTAGATTGAGTATAATTATCTAACAAAATGACAGGCGTGTTGCCATTCAGATTATGGGAAGAGGGGAAGGAAGAAATCGAGCTCTGGATCGAGGAGTTAGAATGTCAGTTCACGCTACTTGACATAGGAGAAAATGGAAAGAAAATCGCCTATGGAAAGGCACATTTAGGCAAGGCCCTGAATAATGTAAGAATACGTCTGGAGGGACTAGTGTCATGGGCCGAAGTCAAGAGTGCTTTAATTGAAGAATTTGGCCGAGAAACTTCCACCAGAAAAGCCAGAGACAAACTGAAGAGTTTGAAACTCGATGGCAAAAACGTGAGAGCCCTGAGGAGGGAAATCGCTAAGAATGTCAAACTGGCGTATCCCCATATGGATCAAGAGAGCCAGGAAACTGAGAACATGGAGATTATGATCCAAGCCTGCCCGGTGGAGGTTAGGAAGCATTGCATTATTCATGAGGTCAATACTACTAAGGAATATCAATTATGTACGATTAAGTACGACAGGTTGGGTAAGAGGTATCCTCACCAGGATTCGAACCCACTCACTCCAGGTATATTTGGGAGAGTCGGGCACCGTAACCACTCGGCCATGAGCTGATATAAGGAAAGCAACCTTAGTTCTTACTTGAGGAACCAGGTTTTTAGTCTCGTGGAGGACTATGCCTTCGAACACGTGGTGAGTTTATTAGACTTCGACCATGACTATTTTTACGCTTCCCCCCCGCCAACTCGGTTAAGTGATATACGATTTTTAATCGTCCTGGTACTATTATGGAACCTCTGAAAATGACAAATATCAATTATGTACGACTAAGTACGACAGGTTGGGTAAGAGGTATCCTCACCAGGATTCGAACCCACTCACTCCAGGTATATTTGGGAGAGTCGGGCACCGTAACAACTCGGCCATGAGCGGATATAAGGAAAGCAACCTTAGTTCTTACTTGAGGAACCAGGTTTTTAGTATCGTGGAGGACTATGCCTTCGAACACGTGGTGAGTTTATTAGACTTCGACCATGACTATTTATACGCTCCCCCCCCCCCCCCCGCCAACTCGGTTAAGTTATATACGATTTTTAATCGTCCTGGTACTATTATGGAACCTCTGAAAATGACAAATATCAATTTATGTACGATTAAGTACGACAGGTTGGGTAAGAGGTATCCTCACCAGGATTCGAACCCACTCACTCCAGGTATATTTGGGAGAGTCGGGCACCGTAACCACTCGGCCATGAGCGGATATAAGGAAAGAAACCTTAGTTCTTACTTGAGGAACCAGGTTTTTAGTCTTGTGGAGGACTATGCCTTCGAACACGTGGTGAGTTTATTAGACTTCGACCATGACTATTTTTATGCTTCCCCCCCCGCCAACTCGGATAAGTGATATACGATTTTTAATCGTCCTGGTACTATTATGAAACCTCTGAAAATGACAAATAACAATTATGTACGATTAAGTACGACAGGCTGGGTAAGAGGTATCCTCACCAGGATTCGAACCCACTCACTCCAGCTATATTTGGGAGAGTCGGGCACCGTAACCACTCGGTCATGAGCGAATATAAGGAGAGAAACCTTAGTCCTTACTTGAGGAACCAGGTTTTTAGTCTCGTGGAGGACTATGCCTTCAAACACGTGGTGAGTTTATTAGACTTCGACCATGACTATTTTTACGCTTCCCCCCCCCCCCAACTCGGTTAAGTGATATACAATTTTTAATCGTACTTAATCGTACATAATTGATATTTGTCATTTTCAGAGGTTCCATAATAGTACCAGGACGATTTAAAATCGTATATCACTTAACCGAGTTAGCGGGGGGGAAGCGTAAAAATAGTCATGGTCGAAGTCTAATAAACTCACCACATGTTCGAAGGCATAGTCCTTCACGAGACTAAAAACCTGGTTCCTCAAGTAAGAACTAAGGTTGCTTTCCTTATATCCGCTCATAGCCGAGTGGTTACGGTGCCCGACTCTCCCAAATATACCTGGAGTGAGGGGGTTCGAATCCTGGTGAGGATACCTCTTACCCATCCTGTAGTACTTAATCGTACATAATTGATATTTGTCATTTTCAGAGGTTCCATAATAGTACCGGGACGATTAAAAATCATATATCACTTAACCGAGTTGGCGGGGGGGAAGCGTAAAAATAGTCATGGTCGAAGTCTAATAAACTCACCACGTGTTCGAAGGCATAGTCCTCCACGAGACTAAAAACCTGGTTCCTCAAGTAAGAACTAAGGTTGCTTTCCTTATATCCGCTCATGGCCGAGTGGTTACGGTGCCCGACTCTCCCAAATATACCTGGAGTGAGTGGGTTCGAATCCGGGTGAGGATACCTCTTACCCACTACTAAGGAACTTATGGAGGTCATTAAAAAGATTATGGAGGCTCGAGAAGTGAAAGAGGAAAAACAAAAAGGGGAGGAGGAGAACCCAAGAAAAGGGTATCCGAGAGCCCCGATCCGATGCTTCATGTGTAGACAGACCGGACACCTAGCTAGGAACTGTACCAACCGTCCACAAGTCCCAACTCCTAGATTTGACCCCAGACCCGCACTTCCAAATGATCGGCCTCTACCCAGGGGAACCGATCCAAACCGGGATAATGCTTCCGTTAGAATATGGGGAAACAGAAAATCTGCCAAAAGTCATGATGCCGGAAGAGAGATTTTTTTTTTTGTGAAACCTCACATAGAAGGGCGGTATAATGAGGTAAATATCTTAGAGAGACAAACGCCTTGTGAAACTATAGTCATAAATGGGAAAGCCGCTAACATGTTAATTGATACAGGGGCAAACCGAAGTTGCCTGCTAGAAAATGTCATAACAAAAAAATCAGCAAGAAATGGGCCCATTAAATAAAACCACTATTCAGTTGTCAGGAGCTGGGGGTCAACCACTGACGATCCTAGGGAGAACTAATACGGCGGTAGTACAATAGAAGGGAATCACATTCACCACCGATTTCTGTGTTTTATCGGGAAAATCAACTAGTGGAGTCGATGGGTATCTGGGGATAGATCTTATGAGTCAGTTGGGAGTAACTATCCAGTGTGGGCCGAAAGACACAACGACCACTCTCCGACCTCAAAGAGTAGCTACCACAGGAAAACTGTCTATCCCTCCTAGATCTTGGAAAATGATAGAGATTCCTTCAACCCCAGGCATGACTGCCGGGATTTTTGAACCTGATGCACAGAATGAGGTGAGAATATCTCCCACCTTTATTACTGCCGAACAGAGGAAACTAGTTCTAGCTAATTTTGGCGATGATACGATTAATTATCAAAAAGGAAAATTGATAGGACAAGTCATACCCGCTCAACCCACCACTGTTGGAACTGAAGGACCCGTGAACTTACCTAAAATTCCGAAACAATTAACGTCAAATCAAGCCAGTACCTTACATGAATTGCTTTGGACGTACCGAGATGTGTTTGCTCAGAATGAAGGGGACAACGAATCGGCTCAAACCCGACACACCCATGAGATACACACTCAAGGGCCTCCTATTAGGCAACCCTAAAGACGACAAAACCCTATTATGAGACAAAAAGAAAAGGAACAAGTTGAGGACATGATCAAGCAGGGGATAGTAGTGAAATCCTACAGTCCGTGGTCCTCTCCGGTAGTTCTAGTAAAACAAAACAAAATGGGTCTACTCGTTTCTGTGTAGATTATCGAAAATTAAACGATGTCGCCATCAAAGACACGCAGCCCCTACCTCGTATTGATGACTCGTTAGAATCACTCAATGGGTCAACCTGGTTCTCTACCCTAGATCTACAGAGTGGATACTGGCAAGTACCCGTTAGGTCAGAGGATCAAGAGAAAACCGCATTTGCCATAAGCGAAGGCAAACTCTACTAGTTTACTGTATTGCCGTTTGGAGTTTGCAATGGCCCCGCCAGTTTCACTAGAGTCATGGACGAAGTATTAAGGGGATTAACCTGTAAAACTTGTTTGGCTTACTTGGATGATATTATAATCTTTTCCACTAATTGGGAGGAACATATTCACCGACTACAAGAAGTGTTAGAAAGAATTAGGGGGGCAGGACTTAAACTGAAGCCGTCAAAATGCTAATTAGGGGCCCGTGAGGTGGCATATCTAGGGCACGTGGTTTCCAGCAAAGGTATCCAACCGGACCCACATAAAGTGAGATCTATTGCCGAAATCTCACCTCCGTCCTCTGTCAAAGAGATTTAAGCGTTTCTGTGAATGGCATCCTACTATCGAAGGTTTCTACCAAACTTCTCAAAGATTGCTCGCCCCATGACTAGGAGACTGGGAAAAGGGAGGAAATTCGACTGGGATCCGAGTTGCCAGGTAGCTTTTGACCAATTGAAACAAAAATTAACTTCTAACCCCATAGTTTGTCATCCGGATTTCACCAAGCCGTTTCAGCTATATACCGATGCTTCCGATGAAGGGCTAGGAGCCGTATTGGCCCAGAAAGTAGACGGAAAGGAAAGCATAGTGGCCTGTGCTAGCCGGACATTCAATAAGGGCGAAAAGAATTACAGCGTTACTAAAAAGGAATGCTTGGCTCTAGTGTGGGCTGTACAGTATTTCCGTCCCAATCTAGCCGGGGTCCACTTTGAAGTTATTACGGATCACCATAGTTTGCAATGGCTCAGGAAAATGAAAATGGAAGACGGACTATTTGTCAGGTGGAAGGGGATTTTGGAAGAATACTCTTTTGAAGTTAGACATAGACCAGGTAAATTACACACTAATGCCGATGGCTTGTCTCGACTACCGGTAGCACCCATCCAACCCACTGAACCTCACCTGGGAAAGCATGACCCTAGATATGGTGACAAAGTAAAGTTTTCGAAGGGAGCTTGGAGGGATTCTAAAGATCGGGTCGTACTTGATTATTCGGAGGCTAAACACATGATTCAAATTCTCCACAGGCAAGCAGGAAGGGGGGCTCATTTGGGACAGTCTCGGGTTCTGAAACAATTTAATGAAAGGTACTGGACCAAGAGGGCCGACCAGATCGTTGAAGAAGTTGTTCAGAATTGTTTGGGATGCCAGAGGGGCAAAGATGGAAGGGGACCTAGACAGTCACCCGGACATATTACAGCTGGTACACCCTGGGCCAAATTATCCGTGGACATAATGGGACCTCTGCCCAGACAGACAAATAAAAGGTACATCTTGACCTGTGTCGATATCTTTTCCAAATACACGGTTGCTTGTGCTATTCCGGACAAGAAAGCCGAAACGGTGGCTAAGGTTATCTTGGAAAAGGTTATTTTTGTATATGGCACCCCTGGAGGTATTCTGAGTGACAGGGGAAGAGAGTTTAATAACAAGATCTGGCAACACTTGGGAGAGACCTTGGGCTACAAGATACAGCACACTTCCCCATATTACCCTCAGGGAAATGCTGTATGTGAAAGGAACCATAGGGTGTTAGCCAATTGCATCCGAGCTAGTCTGAGCTCACAAGGGGAGAAAATCGCCCGAGGTTGGCCGGAACTTCTGCCAGAAATTGTCTGGGGAATAAATACCACGGTGTGTAGAACTGCTGGGTATTCTCCCTATGAGATTATCTTTGGCAGCACGCCGAAATTGCCTCAAGAACGAATATTTTCCCTACTCCAGTTCTTCCGCGCAATATTCCCAACCTGGAAAATATTGGAAGGAACAAGGGGAGCGACGACAGCAACTTCATGATCATATTGCCCAGCGACAACCTAAGAAAGTTTCTCTGAATAATCCTTATTACCGGGGGGAATATATTCTGGTGAAGAGACATGATCCCACCCGAGCTGGTAAACTGGAGGAGAAATACGAGGGTCCCTTCAGGGTTGTAGAGATAAATGGGCCCTATCAAGTGTTGAACTTGCATCATTGAGATATTGTGTCAGTTACCCATATTCGTCATACCAAACGATATGAAGGTATACTTCCTCCAGATATGAGCGAGTGGAGTAGCGAGGAAGGTTAGCCCTGGTACTTCCTCAGCTTGGCCAGACATTGGAGGTGCTACTCTGAAAAGGAACTATTTGGAGGACTCTCCGTTCTGGTGGTCACTTAGTCGTAAAAATGACGAAAGTCTCCCTGAAGTTGGGCGAGAAGGAGTGGTAGGAAGCGAGGAAATCGTACTCAGTGGGGCAGAAGACTATTTTGAGCTTACCGAGGATGAAAAGTCTACGGTCCCAGACAGCGAAATTTCAGTTTCCCCGAGAGATTTCAATAAGACCTTAAGTAGTGAGGAAGAGTGTGTCCGAGACGTGACAGAAACGAGAGACGATTCCTTTGGAAGCAAACGTATAAATGGCTCTCCCCCAGCTAAAGTAAATGAATCTATAAAAAATCCCTTACCTAACGTTCAGGATAAGACTCCAACTAGAGCGTCTCATTCCACAGGCCCCACCGAGACCATCACTCGTAGTGGTAGGATTAGCCGCCCACCAATTAGGTACCCGGATGAGGCTATAAATAGGACCCCCGGGGCACGTGCCTGCCAGTTGCAAGGCCCCATGCCTCTCCCCTCTGACCCTCAGTGCTGACTCCGTCGACTAGTAGCAATAGTAGACGGACAAGGGCAAAGAATAATTACCATTCGAGCTCTCAAACAGCTTCTTAGTCATCCCAGGAAGGTAATAGTAGCCAAAACTGTCGTGGGGAATCAGAATCCTGCCCTCCAGCTACACAGATGTCTCTGTGAGCACAGTGGACTGGTAGAGTGGCAGCCAGATGGCATATACTTCAGGGGAACGGTGTTGCGGCGATCAGGAGCTCGCCTTAAGTCAGTAGGGGGTGATAAAGTAGAAAACTCTCCGCCAATCACCACGCCCCCTTCTATATGGTTGCACCGTCAGCTGACTTTGACAGTTCTCGGCCGACACATGCCATACCTCCCCAGCCAACCAATCAGCGGCCTCCATTATCGGAGCACCGAGCTGAACTCTCTACCTTACCTCAGAAGTCGCTCTCTTTCTATTCTCGAGCAGTTTCCTCTGGTTATACTCAATCCAGTACTTCAGTGCCAGCCCTATACTCCTGTAAGCCACTGAAAGATGTTCATAACCAGCTTCCAGGAACTTATTTCGAGGAGAAGAGAGTGGAGGTGGAGGAGGCAAGAATTCAAAGCGAGCGGCCGGCCGCGCAACCCGCTTGCTCTCTCTCGCTCGGGCACAAAGGGAAACCAGGAGCCAACCACTCCAGTTACCCTGCCCTTATCTCCAGTAACAACACAGACCACACCTGATCTCTCTTCACTTTCGCCCACTCGGATGATACACCATCAGTATCCTGGCGCCTGCCGTCACATTGCTAGTCTACACACACTCAGTCAAGCAATTCAAGAGGGACGACAGACAGTGGACGGGAGTGAGGATTTTCAGAGGAGCTATTGGCCAGCTCTGAGCTGGTAACACACAGTTCCAGTACACACACCTGATTCCAGCACCCATAAATATATTTGTTTAAGGACCCATATTGTGCCCGCATAAGATTTAAGGAGAAAGAGAGAAAATGTTTGACAACCCTGGTGGTTCCCATAGAAATTGATGTGTCCTTCTAGGACAAGACTGAAGGAAAAATAATTTAGAATCATTGGTATCCATAAAATGATGATGTGTATTAATTAGTTATTTTTATTAGCGAAGGCGTAATGTCGAAAGTGTTATTATATAGGATCTGATAGGAAAGATTTAAGTATCAAAGTAAAGAGGGGAGGAAAGGATAAATTCTTCTAGTCTAAGAGGCAACCAATAAGTTCAGGGGGAAACAGTTTTGTTAAGTTGCCCGATAGATCAGCTATAGCTAGGAAAGGACACTAGTCCATTTAACCAGAAGGGGTTATTGAAGTAAATATTGTAAACCATTGTCATTAGAGTAACTGGGTGACAGAAGCCAACAATATATATGAGAAGGAACCTGTAATCCCGGTCAGTAGATTTGTGAGACTTTCTATAATTGTTGAGGTACTTGTGTTGTAACGACGGTTGTGTCAGATGAGTAAATAGATTATATGTATTGAAGCCTTGGTCTCGAGAGAAGACACAAAAGGCCCATTGGACATGTGTAATTCTTAAGAATAGAGGAAGAATATAACTTTTGTTTAAATTAGGTAAATCACGATTGCTTCATTAGGCCCTGGCCTCAACAGTAGACACAGAAGGGCTCAGATTAAACTATTTAGGATCAAGTAACTAATAACGGGTTGTTGGATCGAAGTCGACTTGAGTCAATACCTGAATAGCGGGAATTCTGCTAGGGAGTAACGGGAACTCTAGGGGTCCAAAGTACAACCTATCATGAATCGACGTAATATTCAATCCGTGTCTTGAACTCATCTCGGCCCGAACAAAGGAGCCGTTATTAGGGTAGTTAGGAAGTTTGTTAAATAAAGTATACGAACTTCTAAATGACTGTCAATTTATCCCCCACATTAGTAGTATTGTAGCAGAAACTAAAATAAATACTACAATAATAATAATAATTGAGGTAAAAAGGCCATCCGCCAATCACCGCGCTCCCTTTAACCTTCCCTTTAAGCCAGCTGTGTTTGACGTTCCGGGCCCACCAAGTAAACATGACACGCCCTCCCGGCCGACCAATCAGAAGTCTCCATTTTCGGAGCTGACGGCTTCGCATTTAAACTCGCTCTCGCTCTATTCACAGGCCGTTTCCTCTGGTTGCCATGGGTCTAACGCCTCAGTGCCGGCCCTATTCTCCCGTAAGCCACTAAAAGACATTCGCAACCAGCTTCCAGGAATGTATTATGAAGAGAGAAGAGTGAAGGCAAGGGTAGGAATATTCAAAGCGCGCAGCCAGAATGTTGCACAGCCGAGCGGACCGCTCAGCCAATCACAGCGCCAGAGAGCGGGAGGCGGGACTATATCAAGGAGGTGGGGGAGGTTGCCGGGGTCATTCACCTCTCGGGTGCCACTGGGCTAACTTCTTGCAATCCACATTCTCTCTCTCGCTTGGGCACTAAAGGGAACTCGGATCCACTTATTCCAGCCTCCCAGCCCTCATCACTTGTTCCAGTAAAGCCCACCTCGGGTCTAGCATCGTTCTCCCCTACTAGGCGGATACACCTTCAGTATCCGGCCGCCTGCCGTCACATCGCTGGCTTGCATACCTACAGCCAAGCGGTTCAAGAGGGACGGCAGATAGTAGATGTGAGCGAAGATTTCCATTTGAGCTATTGAGGTGGTGAAATTAACACCTAGCAGTACTACATAGTTTTTTTTAAAGGACCCATATTGGGCCCGTACGAGACTTAAAGAAAGAGAGAAAATGCTTGACTAACCCAGTGGTTCCATACATAATAATTGATGTGTTCTTATAGGACAAACTAAAGAAAAAGATACTATACATGTATATAAAAAAAACGATGATGTGTTAATAGGATATTAGTTATTCTTGATAGAGAAGGCTCCATGACGATTAGCTATCAATAGTATAGGATCTGATAGGACAGCAACTAGTTATTAACATTAAAGTTAGAGGGGGGAATTCAACCCTGCAGAGGTAACGCTCAAAAACGTAATTTTCATGGTATGGTCGTTGTGAATATGCACGTCGACTTTGACCTCAAATATCTCCCAAACCAAAAGACTTAGAGACTTAATGAAAATTGCTAAAAATGATATAAGTATCCCTTAATATTGTGTTAGTAAATGATAGATATTAAAAGGTAATTAGTATTTTTAAATAATTTAATACAAAAATAAGTAGAGGTTTTAAGTTAGTCTTACCTAAAAAATGAAAAAAAATACTAAATTCATCCTGAGGGTGCTGGGACTCTGAAGTTGTGGATAACAATGGTGGGGCTGATTGGTGTGTGAAGGACGACCCTGTAGTCCGCATACGTTGAGAGAAGTGCGAAGTTGCAAAATGGGTTAACATTTTGACCCTCTAAAAAATTTGGCCCATTTTCAAAAAATAGTTTTGATACCCAAATATACTTGAAATCAAACCAAAATCAACATAGTGCTTCCTACATGCTCCTATTATAATACCAAAGTGCAATAATCGATATATGAGTAACATAGATACTACAATAAAATATTATATGGAGGTAACTGAACTCATGTCATGAGAAATTCCTTACCCAAAGTATGGCAACATCAGACCCACAGTATGGCAACATCAGACACACTACCCTGCTGAGCTTGTTCCCTCACCATCTGACTAAGATGCCTATCACTTCCAGATCAATATCTAAAGGCACAATATCACTAGTGTCCACTTTTTGATATAAGTAAATGTCACTACCTATGTAAGGTTGTTGCAGATTTGCAACGGATATATCCTGTTTGAGTCTGTTCTCATGTTGCTGGGTGACAAGCACCTCCACACCCGACTGAGGCCTACAGCACACTGACTGCCTGCAGGCCGATAACTGAGAATATGGCCATGTGGAATGTGCAGACTCAAAAAAATATATTTTGCGCACCACGCCCGTGCACATAGGCAACGGCGTATCCTCTCCAGGGTAAGTAGATAAGCAACTGTAAGGCTCAGGGGAAATAAAGAATAGTTGCAATTAGTTTAGCTTTAGTTTGAGAAGTAGGTAGGGAAGACACTAGTCTGTATGATCTACGAAATCTTTTGTTATCAAGGAAACATTATCAATTATATTGTTTGGAGGAATATTTGGTCCGTTTTGTGGTAAGCGTTACGAGCATTAAGTCCAGGAGAATAATGTAATCACAGAATCTATGTAGAGGATTAAAGTGGTAAATATTGTTCTCGTAGGTGTTTGAGGTACTGGTAACTGATCATAATTATTAAGTCATTTACTGAGTTTTATTATTGAATAGGTGATATATGTAACCATAGATAACAGGATAACTGGATTTGACACGGGCCAGCGAAGCCTACCTGCAGCTGCAGTAACGGACCCAAACCTGATTAGTTGAAGTGTTGCTCTCTGTTTTGATTTTGTGAAGTATTATAATTTTGTTATTATAAAAAATGCAAAATGGTTTGACAGTGTCCATTTTGTAGGCGTTTTTAGTGCTAGCTGAGACTAATATCCATACCAAGCTGTTGTGGTGAGTTATGTAGGGCAGGTTTCTCGATTCCCAAAACCACCACAGCTATTATATAGCTGTTGAAGTACATACAGTAAGGAAAACAATGTCTAAAATATTAGAGTATTATTAGACAATAAGGATAAGTCACTGAAATAACGAAACACAAAAAAATACGAAATAATTGAGCACCACAAACATCTCGCTTCCCGCACCCTGCACACCTCATTGTTTGAATGTTTACACTCCCACTGTCGACGTCTCTGCTGAACTGCTATTATTTCCAGTGATTTATCGTGTTTAACCTCTCCGCGGCGCACATTTTTTTTTTTACAGGGTCATACTGTGCGCATGTATAATGATTTTGGGACCCATTGCCAATTTCGATAAAAAGTACATCAGCGTGTAGGGAATGTTTGCGTGCATCGGCCCATATATATTTGACCCCCCAAAAAATGTCTGGCGGGGGGGGGAACGGTCCGTAGTTGAAAAATGTGGAGCGAATGGTACAGCGCGGCTAGATTGTCATCGAGCGGCGAGATTTCCCTGCCGAATTTTCACGCGCCCAGGGGATAGAACCAGAGGGAGGAGGGGGTGGGTTACCTCATATTATCATGTATATCTCCTTTTTTTATCCCTTTTAGGCTATGTAGAGTACGTATACGTGTGTAGGCCACCCATATAACAATGAATATGCCTCATAGTGACCAAAAATTGCAATATATAAGGGAATTATCAAAGAATTTTTAGGCGGGAATGAAGAGGGGTTGGAGGTTTGGCGGCAATTTATGAGATGAGAGTGTGGTTTGCGCTATAATATTACGTATATCTCGTACTTAGAGCACTGTCATACTATAATACAGACTTGTACGTATGTATACGTGCCATATATCAATATATATACCGCATATAGACCAATTCATGAGATATTTACGCACATTATCAATGAGTTTCTATGCGTGAGCCAAGGTGTGATTGAGTTGTGCTGGGAATGAAAGGGGGAGAGGGTGTGTTACGCCATAAATATCACTTATATCTTGTACTTAGAGCACTGTCATGCTATAATACAGACTTGTACGTATGTAGACATGCCATATATCAATATATATACCGCATATAGACCAATTCATGCGATATTTACTATTTACGCACATTATCAATGAGTTTCTAGCAGACGGAAGCCTAAAAGGGTGGGTGGGGGTGGGTGGGTGGGAGGGAGGCAGGGAGTGAGTCGTGGAGAGAGTGAAGGCAGGGAGATCTAGCAGTAAACATATGCAGCTGTGTGATAATTGTGGAGGCGCCCCAGGCGTATGGGTGTCTTGGGATTTTGAACCTTATGTCTAGCAAGTGTCTGGTGTTCGTTGCCACCAAGAGGTCTACAATAACATGAGTCAGGAATGGAGAGAGAGAGAAAGTGAGACATGCGTATGTCGTACGTATAAATGGACTTCAGAATTGCATTTTTATGCAAGCAGACATTGCATTTTAGACATATGTGAAGTACCACAGAAACATGTAGGCCATTGACTGTAAATAAAGTACTATATTATAGACCAGCAACGAGGGTGGTCAGTAAACATAGGCAGATTGCCTTTTTTGATAGAGAGCTAAATATAGACTGGTGTCCTTACACTTGCGAAAGGGTAGATTGCCACCAGAGAAACTTATATTTATTTATTTCCAAGTAATATGCATTTTAAATGTATATTCGAGACCTACTGCAAGTATTTGTATGACAGTCATGACTATGTATAATCCAATATACGCGCGTAGGCGAGACATAAGAAAGATGGTTGAGCAATTTTCGACACCCACACAGTTATTATTCATTTTTATTTACAATATTATACAATACAAATGTATTTGTGAAGAGTATTTTATGCATTATTGTATTTATACAATTTGTTTTCCCAGACAGAGCTGCTGTGGCTGGAGGAGCAAGGAGCGGCAAGGGTCACCCCGTGACCGCTTGACCGTGTGATAATGAGTGGAGTCACACTGAGAGGGGCAATTTTGCTGAGTGTTTGGGCAATTTTTGACAGAATAAAGTTATATAATTACTAATTTTTGACAGAGACAAACTTTTATAAACCTTTGCATGATATAATTGATAATCCCATCAATTTACAAACGTAAATTGGTGGGATAATTCATTTTTTTTTGTATATTGTTATTTCGATTGTAGACACGAAGTTTTGAGTGATATTAGGTATGAGCTCCTGTGGCATGGTTGGTAAGGTCGTGGACTGGAAACCTGAAAGTGTCGTAGGGTAGTGGGATCGAATCCAGGAGGGGGTTATGGGGAAGGTTTTATACTGTTTAGAAAAAAAATTATAATTTTTTTTTTTTACTAGATCATGCCATTGTATTCAAACAATATGAAATATTCATAGAATATATCATATTGTAAGAATACAATGACATGACCTTGTTTTTTTTGTTTTTTTATTGTTTTTTTTTTATTATCTTAGTAGGTTTGACAGGATTTATTGAAACATATTTATTTGTGTACAATTCATTTGAGGTAAGAAAATATTTACACATTACTTAGGCTATAACAAACATATATATTGATATACTAACAAAAAAAGGCATATTACATGTAAATCTTTGAAACTTATAAACTAAATAATGAAACATACAATTATATAATGTAAAAGCTATATCACAGGGACATCTTTGGAACTTATACATTATATAATATATATGTTACATTATGAGGTAGCGTGATCAATTAGGTCAGGTCAGGTAAGGTAGGGCACGAGTCCAGGGCAGGGCAGGGCAGGGGGCGAGTCCAGGGCAGGGCACGGGGCGAGTCCAGGGAAGGGCAGGGCAGGGGGCGACACTCAGTAGTTCTTGAAGGTGTGGTAGTCCCTGAAGCAGTCACCCAAGCAGAGTGCAACTTTGCACTCCGCACACATTGAGGTGACTCTTTTGGTGACGTGGGGTTTTCTCACACTGGAGCTGCAGACGTGGCACTGCACTTGCCTGTGACGAGTGCCAATCAGCTCGGTGTTGGTTGGGTAGTGTCTTTCGACACCCAGCTGGATTCTGTCAGGAACGTGATCCCCACGCCATGCCGTACGTCTGTGAGTGGTGGTGCCATACTTCTCCAGGAGTTGGTATGACACGTTATACACGAACTCCCAGAATTTCAGCTTCTGGTTTGGGGACATCTCCCTCTTCACCAACCACAAGTTGTAGGCGTTGAGCATCGTGATGTCAACTAGGTGGAGGAAGAGCTTGTGATACCACTTCACAGTCTTCCTCAGACACTCAACGCCTGACAGCTGACGGTCAGACTTGTCCACCATGCGCATGTTCTTGGTATAGTCCACTACCATGTCGGGCTTGTAGATGGTCTTCCTGGTTTTGTAGTGGATTTTGCCAGAGTCCATCTGGGCACCTGTGTGGACGGTGGAAAGCAGGTGGACGTCTCGTTTGTCCTTCCATTTCAGGGCTATCACTTTCCCACACTTTTCTAGCTGCTTGTATTTCTGCCCCTTTCGTCGCCTTCTTCGGACATGCCTCTCGCGGTGTTCCTGGGCCAGGTCGTCTTCAGAAGGTGTGTCACTGGAGGAGGCATCTGACAGAGGAATGACATTATCTGTGAACTTAGGCATAAACTTTCTTGTCTTTCTGACAGTCCCACATGACCCCGTTTGGTTGTCATGAAGAAACTGGCAGAGAGCAGGAGAAGTATACCAGTTGTCAGTGTAGATGATGTGGCCTTTGCCCAGGTAAGGTGCCAACATTTTCCTGAGGATGGCACCTGACATGCCCATGGGGTCACCAGCAGCGGCTTTCGGTATGTCAATGTCAGTGCCTGTATACACGATCATGTCAAGCACTATTCCAGTTTCACAGTCGCACAACACGAAGAGCTTGATTCCGAACCTATGCCTTTTCAAGGGGATATACTGCTTGAAAACAAGACGTCCTTTGAAGAGCACGAGCGACTCATCAATCACCAAATTGAGGAAGGGGTAAAAGTATTTCCTATACCTCTCCAACAACATGGTGAACACATCCCGAACTTTCCATATCCTGTCACTCCTGTTAGGATTTTCGTTGTCTGCAAAGTGCATAAATCTTAGAAGCAACAAAAATCTGTCACGAGTCATGAACTTATTGCAAGTTGGGGTGGCGATGAGAGGGTCGTGCTTCCAGTAGTGTTGCAACACATGCTTCTTGCAAAGAGGCATGAGGAACAACAAGGCAAAGAACGTCATGAATTCTTCCACAGTCGTATCCACCCAGCCTCGTATTCTCGCTTTTGGAGAAATGACGTCCAATCTGCCAAACACCCACCTGTAGTAGGCGTTTGTTTGGGCAACGATGTAAGTCATTACCTCAAAATCGAAAAAAGCGAGGAAGAAGTCGCTTTCATTTGCGTGCTCGTCACAGGGCCAGTCGTCAGTTGTACCTGACATCCCAGGATTGAACTGGGGCACGTCAGGTACAAAGTTGACCCTGTCAGACCACTCGAACGAAGGCATGCCAGGGATCGGAATGTCGTCTGAGTCTGCTTCTGCGTCTGAAATATCGCTTCCATGGTCGCGATACAACACAGCATCATCATCACCCTCCTCTTCACTTGACAGACACCCTTCCTCATTCTCGTCACCGACGTCGGACTCACTGCCACTGTCCACTCCCAAATCCCCCCATCCTTGGTCCCGTGCTAGGGCGTCGTCGTCGAAACCCGGGCTGCCAATGCCCTGCGAATCACCATCAAACAGCAGGGCGGAATATTTGGATGGTGTCAGAGTTTTTCGGGTCAGTGTAGCACGTACGGGAGTCTTATGGACAGGGACAGAAGGGCCGGCAGGGGCGGCGGCAGGGGCGGCAGTGGTGCGTGGTCTTGTGGCCCTGGAGGCAGGCAAGATGATGGTGGTGCCTGTCGCCCTTTTCCCTTTCTCTTTCCCTGTTCCTTGGACAGGGGCGGCAGGGGCGGCAGGGGCAGCAGGGCCAGCAGGGCCGGCAGGGCCAGCAGTCGCTTTCCCTCTCCCTTTCCCCTTCCCCTTCCCCTTCCCTTTTCCTTGGGCAGGGGCAGCAGGGGTGGCAGGGGCAGCAGGGGCGGCAGGGGCGGCAGGGGCAGCAGGGGCGGCAGGGGCAGCAGGGGCAGCCGGGCCAGGGGCGGCTGGTGGTGGTGGTGGTGGTAGGGTCACTGTGGCAGGCGTACGGGTTCTCTTCCCTATGCTCGTGCCTTTGATTTTGCCTGCCCCAGCAGGTTCTGCAGCCCTAGGGCGGCCTCCTGCGTCGCTGGTACTGGTGGCAGGGGTGGCAGGGGTGGCAGTGGTTGTTGCAGTGGCCTGGGTCATGGTGGCAGTGTCCCGAAACACCAATGACCTCTGTACCTTTGCCGTGCTTGCACTTGTTTTCCGTGCTTTGGGTGCTGGTGTTTCGTCCTCCGAGCTGTAGGGCGTGTCGTACTGGTAGCTAGGGTCTTTAGCAGCCACCCTCTGCCTTCCACGGCGGCTGACACCACCAGAAGGAGGGCTGGTTGTGTCATCAGGGAGCGAGCGTGAGGGACGTGTGGGCTCCATGACTAGTGCTTGGTTACTGGCGCGGTGGTGCTTGTACGAGTGCGGGGCGAGCATGTGGCAGGGTGCTGTCGAGAGTTGACATGTAGTACTATACCCACACCAATTTTTAGCCGCCTGCCTATAAACGCGCGGTTTTGGTACGCGTTCAAAAGCTCTGCTCTTAAGAGTCTTCCCGCAGTCCGCCGGGGGAACTCTTAAGAGTCTTCCTGCAGCACCCGGGTTAAGTGTGTGACGCCTCCCGGCGATAGCAGAATGGTTGCGTGGGGCATTGCAGCTCGCTAGCACTCGCCAGGATGGGGGGATGGGCTACAGTTGTCCTAGAATGATCTGCTTTATTTAATTAGTGTCGTGTTGCCACAGACAGTCTAGAAATGGTCTTTGTTTTGGTCTGTGACAGCGCCTTGTATTTTATATTCGCTATAATATAAATGTTGCTTGTGAGGGAGGCGAGCGAGAGAGGGTGAGGGAGTACACCTGGCAGCGGGGTGAGCTTTGACGCGGCTCGCTTGGGCGCTGACGGCGTTGGCGGCCGGGTGGTCAACTAGTCCCTTCCCATCGCGGCCTTGTGTTCTTTACCAGCTCAGAGCTTGCCTGACACGCGTATCGCCTACACCCTTTGCAATTCTGTCCCCCATACTCGCCACTTTGCATACTATTTCTCTCTCTCGACTTCTCCTTTCTCATTCTCTAAGCTTTATTAAACTCAACATCCCTTCTGGTTTCAGCATAGACGTTCACCGTCGACCAGTCGTATTGTACGCGAAGCTCTCAGATATTTCCATGTATTAGGTTAAGGAGGTATTATGCTTTATTGAGGTTAGAGAGACGGACTTTTCCGTATGTGTCCTCTCTCGGGAAGGTTGTAGACCGGTATATGTCTCCCTGGCAAGGTGTTGAGTGATTCTGCTTGGTTATCTAAAGCTAGACTGGGGGGGTAAGGTTACTGTGTCGTTGTCTCCGATGTGTGCAGTGTTAGCTAAGCCCTGCACGACATCGACAGGTACTGTGGGAGCCTAAGTTGTCTTCGGGTGGGTGTACTTGGCGAGCACAGCGCTGTGGTGTGAGAGGGCCATAGCCTATCCCTCACAACATAGTGCTGCCTCTTTGTGTTGACTTCTGAGGGATCGCCAGGATAGAACTAGGTACTAGAGACCTAGATTTATCAAGAGAGCATCCCCGTCATATAACGTAATCTTCATTATACCACCTTCGGACAACGTTAGGCTACGAGCCGCATGCTCACCCATTGTTGCCCTGCCTTGATACCCCAGCTAGACTTTATTAACTGAGCAGACACTGGTTAGAGATAAGCCCCTATTATTATACGTATGCAACATTATTATTCACTGCACTTTTGAGCCGAGGTTGTTGTTGAGTTGCATAACCCTAGTAGGCTGTTGAGTTGTGTCACGAAGCATTTCTTTAGTTGTCGAGCATTACTACCTTTGCGCAGTCTTTATTATTCGCCTGCCTATTATTACTATATGTCCTAGTATTTATTGTGACCCGTATTCTGCATTATAATTGTTCAAGATTCTTTACGAACATCTTCCCAGCATCAGACTTATTTCAGAAGTTTCCAGTTGATGTTGCAGGACTAGCATTGCACTTTCTTTAATACAGGAGTGCCTGTTATTTGAGTATCTACCGTAACGTTAATTAATCACGTTAACTATCTTTTCTTCGTGTAACCTAATCGAGTAATCTTTTACTGTTTGAGAATAGGCTGTTTCATCGAGCATCAGCCTAGTGTGTGTGCACCAGTTACCGAGTCATAGGATACCTCGTTGTCCAGGCACGACTCAGGGCGGTAATGGTGTTTTGTTTTCCAGTGTTTAAGGCAGGGGTTGGATCTAGTGTTACCGTTGTTGCATTTTGCCATTATCTAGTCCAATGTTGAAGAGCCCTGTGTCTTTGAGAACCTGGATCGTAACAAGTGCTTTAATGTTCCTCTGATTTAACACAGCAATGGCAGAATGTACAAGTAATGAGAATGTGCCTACCTGGTAGCCTGTAGCTACCCCATCTGGCCTTCAATCAACGGAAAAAGGAAGCATTTCGTTTTTTATCAGGGCTAAAATCAATTTCATTCCTCGTTGGATTCCAAGTGCTTCTAGTAACTCCAGTGATGGCAGTGATGCTGATGATCCCACATACTATCCTAAAAGTGGTGAAAGGCATAATGATCACATTGATGAGGGCACCAATGATGTTAAACGCGATAAATGGAAGATTTGATGTGGAAGCAGTTAACCGAAACAGTAGTGACACCAGAGACAGTTTAATTTGACACAAAAAATAACGCTGGATCTTGTAAATTGACTTAGCCTACCTACAAATATTTGTTTTATCTTTACAATAAGCTTTCCATGAAAATCTATGGTAGCCTACTAGCCTACCAGTATTTTATTTTAAATACCTAGGCTTAGGCTAGGCTAGGCCTAGGCTATGTTAAAATTTAACACAGAAGACCATTCCTCGATAGGCTAGGCTACCCATAACGGTAATAGCAACAGTAACACTCCACACCTAGGCCTATTAAACGAAGCACTTGCAAAATACAGAAAGAGTAACCCATCCTACTGAAAGTATGGTTTATTTGTAGGTGCATTTCAAGGTTTTAATCGTTTTTAACAATATTTACTAGGCTATTTTAAAACAATATTTTAAAAATATATCCCAGAGGTCTGACGACGCTACCCCGCGAGCTTTGTTAAGTACGCGGTTTCGTTCATTTTCTTTGAGAATACTTTTTGGTCAATAGACTATTAACCAATTGCCTGCGGGAGACATTCCCGAACGCCATGGCAATTTACAGCAATTTACAGACTTAAAACCTCTTAAGGCCTGAAGAATCGAGTGCGAAGGAACGTGAGTGCGACAGACGACACATCCTTCCTCCAGCAAGCCGGCCGCAGCACTGAGGAATTTGTCATGCTCTCGCGAGATATACAGCGCAGCCAAAGGCAAATGTAGCGTGACATTAGCGATAATTGCTTATTTTACCGAATATCTATGGTAGTGCTGCAGGTGAAGCCCGCGTGCTACGAAGCTCGTTTTTTGTGTCATTTTGAAGCTATTTTCGGCAAGAATGTAGTTACCGGGTGTCTTGTTTACACTACGCGGACGCTCACCATCATGTTCCCGTCTATTTTGACTGCCTTTGGATACAAAAATACATTACCCTAACCAAACAACCTAACCTAACCTAACCTTGTATTATAGATTTATAAGTATTTGTTTTATTATAAGTATTTATAGATGATTTATGTTGTATGTCGGTAGTGGTACACCCAGTACATCCCCTATTTTCTTCTAGTTTTTGGCTGTATACATTTAATTTAATTCAGACACTTGCCTAATCAATCAGAAGTGCCTGAATGAGCCCTAATGTGGAGGAAATAGGCTGAAATATGCCTGCAGCCAAAGTGTTAAGGAAACGTACCACAGCTATTTTATTTTTTGTTTTTTGTTTTTCTTTATTTTTTATTTGTTTAGGTTTATAATCTTTCTATTTCCTAATTATGATTATTACTGGAAATTAGTTTTGTTTTAGTCTTACCTTATTTAACACTCAAGTCACGTGGCCCGACATATGTCGAGTGAGAGAATTATGGCCACCCCTGCGGGGCCCGACATATGTCGCAAGGGATGTTGAGCACATTATCAGCTCTGAGAGAGAATCCACGCATTGGGAGGAGGATAGGCGGGCTCTGACCGCTCGGCACGGACCCAGTGCCGCGACTGTCAGTACCTCCGCACCATTCCACACCCACGGCCTCGCGAGACCAGGAAAAAACTCGGGAAATTACCATATTTTAGGGTTTTTCCTCTCGTGTTGCTTGATCGCTACAGGATAACCCATGGTTGTACAAGGATGATTCAGGTGTCATTGGAAAGCTCTATTATCGCCCTTTCACAGATACATAATTGTATTACGCTCTGGCTCTTGTTTATGCATGAAAAAGAGCATGGAATGAAGCTCGTTTAGGGTAAATATGCCTGCCTGCCAGGTAGTAGAAGTTACAAACATCCCCGTTGGACAGGGGTTAAGAAGCCCTACTACTGATGTGCGTACAGCAGCAGGGGTATGGTGGCGGCAACTTTCAGGTTAGTTTAGGTTGTCAGGTTAGGTTAATGCTTCCATTGATATTATTGATAATGTGACTCTGCTAGGCTGCACTCGCGGCGGAATGCAAACAAGCCCACCACTAATTTTGGGAAGCTTTAACTTGAAATAACTAAATATTAGAGGTGTGGGTCTATACAAGAAGGCTTCTTCTTACTCCTCCACTAATTACGATTAGGTAAGCACCCGCCTCCTCCGACGATGACAATAGTGTTATTAACCCAACCTGACAAACATAACTAACTTGGGAGCTGCCCCCCCCCCAGACCCCCGTTGCTCCTAAAGATGATATAGAAGTCGTCAAATAACTAAATATTACTGCGGGAGAGTGAAAAACAAACCTAAAATCGCACATCGTAAGAAAATGGGTCAACAGAAATCGGTGAGGTGCGAGGGTAAACTACTCATCGGCGATAGCGTCAATGGACGTCTTCAAATATTGTTTAAAAATAGTAGATATTGCTAAAAACTAAAACTTTGAAATGCACCCATAAATACTGTAGCCTATATCATACTTTAATTAAGTAGGATCACTTTATCTTTCTGCATTAAGTAAGCGTTTTTTTTAGTATGCGGGGAGTGTTACTGCTAATATTACTACGGCCAGAACCGGGTGCTCCCACAAAACCCCCAATGAAATGTTCCCGGGAATGTTCGGCAACCAGGGGCAACAAGTGTGGTGCCTGTGCTGACCTGCTGGTCGACATAGAGGCTGCACCGTTGGAAGCCAGGTTTGAAGAGAACAATGGCGAGCAGATGGAGGCCATCTACAGGTCCTTCACGGAGCTGTTGGACCACGGCAAACTCCAGGCTCCATCCTCCACTGCCATTGATGTCACGCTTGACATCTGTCACATTTGTAGGTTCCTGGTGATGGAGGAGACCAACCGGCACAAGCTGCTACAGTGTGACCTGCCCAGGAAGGTGTTCATTGAGGTGGTGAGCACCCTGAGAAGCAAAAACGCCCAGCTGACCAGGGCCTCCTGTTCTGAGGGACACAGCTTGGTCGACAAGCTCATGCGACAAATGGCTGCGCCCTTTTCAACCTGTTTGCCGGCAACATGGTGCGCGACATCAACAGTTATGTCCACGCCAAACGCAAGCCTGGTGCCGCCACAGGGGCTGACACAAAGTCACAAAATTACAAGAGGCGCAAGCTCACAGGTGTGAAAAAGAGCTGAGTAAGTGGCCTGTCAAAGCTATGTACAGCGATCTATTTGAAGAGAGATATAAAATTAGTATTTTTGTGTACGCTACATTTGCTTGCGTTTGTAAATCTGTCAACTAGAAATATAACTGTGTATGCTTGAAGTTGTACTTATATAGCCAGCCGTTATTATATAAATTCTCATGTTTGACTTGTATATTCCAGCGGTGAAAAGAAACAAGTGTGGGCGGATATAGATACTGCTTTCAGACATTGAAATAGACAATGAATTAGCTTACTTCACCGTGAGTTTCATCAATTTATGTTGGTTATGAGCCGAGATTTTGAGGATTGAACTTAGAGGTCCATTTTCCAGCTTTGGGTCCCTTACTGCAAAGTGGCCATTTTCGTGTCAAATCCTGTTCTCCTGTTATCTATGATGTAACATATGATTTATTGGTAACAGGGTTAAGAGAACATATAATCTAAGAGTGTAGAGTGTAGTGTGCCCCGTAGGGGCACACTCACACAGGACGCCATCGTTCAGGGGCGAAAAAAAAACTCCCGTATTTGTTAGTTTAAGTTAGTTTAGTTGACATTAGGTGACAATTGTAGTAATCAAAACGCTGTGATGATGATAGTAGTAGTGATGATGGTTGTAATATTAGTGATGATGGTAGTATTAGTGATGATGGTGACAATTGTAGTGATGATGATAGTAGTAGTAATAATGGTGGTAATATTAGTGATAATGGTAACCCTTCGCAGAGTTGGGTATGCCGTTTTGATTTTGCGCAAAACGGCACGTCTACTTTATACTCATTTTGTCAACTTTCCTTAATTTATATATACAGTATATAGCTTTAGTTTTGGCAAAGATTGATGGTGATGATGATGATGATTATCGACTCTGCGTAAGCAGAGTGGTATCGCACCCCGTATAGTGGTACATGCTAACCGAAATGTCTGTCCGTCCGAGAACTCCTCCTAGACCGTTTGACGGATTTTCACCAAACTTCACACGGACCTTCGGTGCGTGAATGCGAAGGTAATTAAAACAAATTGTTTTGAATTTGTGCAATAGTTATGATCTTAGGTCCAAAATATGGTTTTGGCCCCCCCCCCTCAACCAGCCGCCCATCTCTCTCTCTTCCCCCCCCCCCCCCCCTCAGAACACCCACCCCCCCCCTCTACCTATTCCCAAGCAATGATTGACGGTGTTATCAACTCTGCATAAGCAGAATGGTATCGCCCCCCGTATAGTGGTACATACTAACCAAAATTTCTGTCTGTCCGTCCGCCTGTCTGTCTGTCCGTCCGAGAACTCCTCCTAGACCTTTTGACGGATTTTCACCAAACTTCACACGAACCTTCAGTGCGTGAACTTGAAGGTAATTAAAAAAAAAAAAATTGAATTTGCCCAACTCCCCCCCCCCCCCCCCCCCCTGTACCTATTCCCAAGCAATGATGATGGCGTTCTGTGTGTGTGTGCCCCGTAGGGGCACACTCACACTGAACGCCATCGATCAGGGGGCGAGAAAAACAAATCGCCCGCATTTGTTAAGTTAGTTTATTTGACATTAGAAGTGATGGTAGTAATAGTGGGGATATTGTTGATGGTGATAATAGAAGTGATGATGGTTGTAGATTTAGTGATAATGATGACAGTAGTGATGATGATGGCAGTGATGATGATAACAGTAGTAGATATGATGGTGACAGTACTAGTAGTAGTGATGATGGTCATAATAGTATTGATGATGGTGACAGTAGTAATGATGATTGTAAGATGATGGTGACAGTATTAGTGATGTTGGTAAGTAGTAGTGATGATGGTGAAAGTTGTAGTGATGATGAGAGTAGTAGTGATGATGAGAGTAGTAGTGATGATGGTGAGAGTAGTAATAGTAGTAGTGATGATGATAGTAATGATTGACTAGTAGTGCTGATGGTGACCTATCGCAGAGTTGGGTATGCCGTTTTGATTTTGGGTGAAACGGCACGTCTACTTTATTAATGCCCTGGTCTCTGGAGTAGACACAGCAGGGCCCGGTAAAACTATATTATTTTAGAGACTAGTAACGTGACTTTGGATTGAAGTCAAAGTGAGTCAATACTTGAATAGCGGGAATCCAAATAGGTTGTAACGGGAGCTCTAGAGTTCCAATGTACAACCTATAGTGGGTCGACGAAAATATTCAATCTGTGTCTTGAACTCATTTCGACCCGAACAGAAAAATAGTTACTAGGGTAGTAGTAAGTGTTCTTAAATACAGTATACGAACCTCTAAATGACTGTCGAAATATCCCCCACCGTAGTAGTATTTTTGGAATAAGAAAATAAGTACTACATTTTGGTGGCAAGTGGTGGGATTCGACAAATTGTTTAGATTGAGTATATTTATTCAAACAAATCAGACATAATGACGGCAGTATTACCGTTCAGATTATGGGGAGAGGGGAAAGAAGAAATTTAGTTATGGATCGAACAGTTAGAATGTCAGTTCACGCTACCTGACGTAGGAGAAGATGGAAAGAAGATCGCCTATGGAAAGGCACACTTAGGCAAGGCCCTGAACGATGTAAGAGTACGTCTAGAGGGACTAGTGTCATAGTTAGGAGTGCTCTAATTGAAGAGTTTGGCCGAGAAACCTCCACAAGGAAGGCCAGAGACAAACTAAAGAGTATGAAACTAGACGGCCAGAATGTGAGAACCCTGAGAAGGGAGATCACGAAAAAGTCAAACTTGCGTACCCCCACATGGACCAAGAGTCAGGAAACAGAGATCAGAGAGATTATGATCCAAGCATGTCCTGTGGAAGTTAGAAGACACTGCATTATCCATGAAGTGACTACCACTAAGGAACTCATGGAGGTGATCAAGAAAATAATGGAGGCCAGATAGTGAAGAGAGGAGAAAAAGAAAGGGAGGAGGAGAACCCAAACAAAGTGTATCAGAGAACAATGATCCGATGCTTTATATGCAGACAAACCGGACACCTAGCTAGGACCTGTTCAAACCGTCCCCAAACCCCAACACCTAGATTTAACTCAAGGCCCACACCTCCAAATGATCGACCCCTACCAAGGGTGACAGATCTAACCCAGGGAGGAATGCTTCCAGTAGAATACAGGGAGACAGAAACCCAGCCACAAATCACAATGCCGGAAGGGGGAGGAAATTTTCCTTTAAACACCTTGATCATCTCCTCCACTTCCTCCATAACTTCCAGGTCGAACCCACCTAGTCGTCTTTCCACTGCTCTCCTGTACTCCTCCCTGACTTCCTCCTCCTGCAACCTCTCCACCCTCCTCACCATTCCACCCTCCTCTCGCCTCCCTCCAGGTTCCGATCTTCCGATCTTCAAAAAAGGTGATAAATCAATAGCATCCAATTACCGTCCCATTAGTCTCACTTCAATCATAGGAAAGCTACTAGAGTCAATTATAGCTAGGAAAATGAGAAACCACTTAGAAACATTTAACTTAATCAATTCTTCTCGGCATGGATTCACTCAGGGACGGTCTTGCCTTACTAATTTGCTTAGTTTTTTCTCAGAGGTATATGAAGCAGTAGATAATGACAAGTCATATGATATTATATATTTAGATTTCAGTAAAGCTTTCGACAGAGTCCCTCATGAGAGATTGATGAGAAAGGTTGAGGCACATGGAATAGGTGGGGTGTTGTTAGGATGGATTAGGTCATGGTTGGTAGGAAGCAGAGAGTCAGCATAAATGGTACCAAGTCAGAATGGGGAGCAGTCAAAAGTGGTGTCCCCCAGGGATCTGTATTAGGTCCTCTGTTGTTTATTATATACATAAATTACCTTGATTTAGGTATAACTAGTAGGATAAGTACATTTGCAGACGATACCAAAATGGGGAGAAAAATTGATTCAGATAGAGATATAGAGTGTCTGCAAAGGGATCTAGATACATTACACGAATGGTCAGTAAATTGGCAGATGAAGTTTAACATTGACAAATGCAAGGTATTAAAGATAGGGAAGATGCATACAAATGTTAAATATAAACTAGCTAATATGGAATTAGAAAACTCAGATTGTGAGATAGATCTAGGTGTGTTTGTTAGCAATGATTTGAAGCCTAGAAAACAATGTATAAACGTTCGTAACAAGGCAAACAGGATTCTCGGGTTCATATCTAGGAGTGTGAGTAACAGAACTGCTGATGTTATCTTAAAACTTTACTTGTCATTAGTGAGACCCCATATGGATTATGCTGTTCAATTTTGGTGTCCTTATTACAGAATGGACATAGATTCATTGGAGAGAGTACAACGTAGAATGACAAAAATGATCCATAATATTAGAAATCTTCCGTATGAAGAAAGGTTGAAGAAATTAGGCTTACATTCGTTAGAGAGACGCAGAGTTAGAGGGGATATGATAGAGGTATTCAAGTGGGTTAGTGGGATTAATAAAGGGGACATGAAGAATGTACTAAAGCTCAGTGATAGCGAAAGAACTCGTACAAATGGTTTCAAATTAGATAAATTTCGTTTCAGAAAAGATATAGGCAAATATTGGTTTGGTAACAGAGTTGTAGATGGGTGGAATAGGCTACCAAGTGATATAGTGGGATCAAGAACGATAGGGAGCTTTAAGATAAAATTAGATAGGCATATGGACGAGATGGGTTGGGTGTGAGGGGGATCTACCAGGTGTGGGCCAATCGGCGTTCAGCAGACCCCCGTAATCTTGTGTTAATCCCTGACCATTTTGGTGGGGGCAGTACTCAAGGTATTAGTGAGTTGGGCCTATAATTGGGTCTTGTAATTGGGGTTGGGTGTGACAGGGATCTGTCTTGTATGGGCCGATCGGCTTTTTGCAGACCCCATTTTCTTAAGTTCTTATGTTCTTATGTACACTACCATTTATTGTCACACAACCAGATGAAATAAAGGGACGGTAGCTATCCTGAACTGATGGGGACACTAAGACAGGCTTGACCCATGCGGGTTGTACCACACACGCTACTACTCCATATCCTGTCGGGTTTAAGTTAGTAGCTAGGTACTACTTCTGTCGGGAGTCC
The DNA here is from genome assembly GCA_032716605.1 of Paralithodes platypus. Taxonomy (NCBI): domain Eukaryota; kingdom Metazoa; phylum Arthropoda; class Malacostraca; order Decapoda; family Lithodidae; genus Paralithodes; species Paralithodes platypus. Next base: position 24,347,835 of record CM064552.1, on the reverse strand, counting down.
TGCATCAAAGACATATTTGGGTCGCTTTGATAATTATTTAAGTTAGCTAGTACTCCTTCTGTCGAGAGTCCTGCATCAAAGGCACATTTGGGTGGTTTTGGTTATTTGGGGAGGCAGTTACTGCGGCTACTGTCAGCCCCGATCTCTCGGCTCTCTCCTTGGCCCAACATTGATAAGCTAAGTGGCCTCTCTTGCCACAATAGTTACACACTTTCGGGGATACATTCCCCTTGTAAGCATTATTATTATTGGTTTGGGCCCCACCTCTGTTACCATTACCAGGAGTCACATTCTTAGTTGGGGGAGCATTTTTAGTTTGGCTTACATGGAGAGACATTATAGACTTTTGCGAGTGACTAGATTTATCAGATTTGTGATTGGAGAACTTATTATTATCATAGGGCTTTTTCCCACGCATTTGTTGTTTAGTACATACGTATCAGCCATGTCTACAGCTTCGGCAAGAGTTTCTACCTTTTTCCTTCTCAAATGATAGGCTACTGATGAATCTACCTTCCATAGGAAGTTCTCAAGCAAGTTTAACTCTTTCAGACCCTTAAACTCAGTGACATTCTTACTTGTTAGCCAGTTATTTCAAGCTTTGTTCATGGTCCTGGCAAACAGGGTATGAGTTTCCTCAAATTTGTTATGAGTCTTTCTGAAAGTCTGTATATATGCTTCAGGCAGCAGTTTGTAGGTTTTAAGAATGGCTGCTTTGAGACGGTCATAGTCTTGCCGAATCTCAGACTCTACTGATATGTAAGTTTCCCGACCTTGTCCTGTCAACACCGTTTGCAACATAGGCTAAATGGCCACCGATCTCTTGTCCACCCCATACCTGTAGCAACCTCCTCGAATAATCACAAAAAAGTCCTGAACATTGTCTTCGGTGAATGAGGGAATTACACTAGTCATGGTTGATCCCGGAGGGGGAGCAAGCACATTGGTTTTGGACTCTTTTTGAGCAGTTAATTGAGCCATGCGATATTCATGATCTAGCTGAGTTTGTTGTGCCTGGATTTTGGTTTGTTGTGACTGTGCTTGCAGCTGAGCGTCTGCCTGGGCAGCATTTAACCTAGCTAAATCAAGATATTGCTCAGGGGTAAATCCCTCTGGCAAATGCTCACCAAACCGCATCTGTATCCCATTACCGAGTCCTCCACCAGCCGCTCCATTTGGCTCACCGCCCTCGGCTCCGTCATGCTCACCGCCCTCATCTCCGTCATGCTCACCGCCCTCGTGAATCCCAAATAATTCTGACTTTATGATCTGTACTATTTCAGGTTTTGTCATGTCTAAGCCAGTTAGCTCAAGATACGAGGCTAGTACTATTAACTCTGCCTTGGACAAGAGATCGATGTCATTGGCAACGGGTGACGATTCTAAGAAAAGCTTAACATCTTCCTTATTAATAATTTCATGCATGATTATGATAGGATATAAACTTTAGTGAAACTTATACAAAAGGTATCCTGGCAAGGTCGCCAGTTAATCTGTTACGTATCTTGATTTAGAAGTGGTTAACTAAATAAAATAAAGACAGAACAGTTAATGTGATAGTGTAGCAAAACAGCTGAAGGCCAAAAGAACGTAAAATATTAAAGTTAGTTCTATTGTCACTTGCTTTCCCTCAGTTGTTGGGACAGTTATCCTTTATACTCTGATACACTTCAATTATATTTAATCAGTAAACTATTAAAAGTTACATTGAATGTTTAATATGAAATAGGCTAGTTATTACGAACACTAAAAGTTCAATATGTAAGCAAGGGTTTAAGTCACTAGAATATCTCAATTAATCTGGATTATCAGCAAGGTATTAAGATCTCTTTATAATTTATTTAAGTTTGTTAACCCTTTAAAGATTGTTTTATTCTTTCTATGTTATCTCGTTATTCCTAGTTTACTATTATTCTCCCTTTAGTATTTTATCTTATTTATTCTTATTACTGAAAGACATTTGACTAAATAAATATGGTAAGGAAATATTACAAAGTCACATATAAAAGGGAATTGTATTTATAAACGTAATAAAGGTATTTTACAATTAATCAAAATAATAAGCAATGAAAGTTATGATAGAGTTTCAGGATCGTTTTGCATACGTTCTGATTTCACTAAAGTACAAATTAAAGTTTAGTAGGCTTAGGCCTTCCCAATGCCTATTCCGAATAATAGTCAGGTAAGTATTTAACTTATACAAGGCATAATCATGAATTATGAATGACAATAGCTTTACATCAAGTTAGTTAATTGTTAATAAGTATAGAAGAATATTCAATCACAAATCATCTCTGAATCAAACATTAATTCTAATCACCAAAATTAAACAGTAATTCAAAATATATATCACTCCAATTAAATTAAACATATATGATTTCTCCAAGTAAATTAAACATATATGATTTCTCCCATTAAACATCTATAATTCTCCAATCACAAAATCTTAAATCAAAGGAGTGTATGTTGTCGACATACCTCTGGCTAATTAATGATCACGAGATCATGAGTGGTTCCAGGACGCACTGAACTAAAATAATAACCTATCTATACATGCCTGTTCTCTCCATGTAGCTCTTTCCACCCAGCTTAGAATGTGTCTAGATTTAACTATCAAATCTCCGGCTTATATATGATATCCCGGACCAAGGTAATCCAATCCGAAGGCAGGGAACAGGTGCCGGAACCAATGAGAAGTTAGGAAACACGTCGACCAGTTACAGGTGAGAAGCAGGTGTGGTGTAGCCCAGGGTCCAGAGAATATAGGGTCAACCCACGGCTGAGAGAAAACGCGTCGTCTTGTGCGCATGACGTCAGTTTCACCACAGTGGGAACAGAGGCTAGGGGTCAGTGGGATGTCGGTCAGTTCATTCACTTTGAGAACTCGATCACGAAGATACGAGGTGAAGCAAATCGAGTGTTTATTTTGCTTGTGCGTGGTATAATAATTTAATGGAAATGTGACTGCTAAGATATTTTAATTGTGTAGCGTACAATCATGCCAAACAATTGTTCAGTGTATGGTTGTTTTTCAACCCACAGGCATAAGGGACATATTTCTTTTCACGGTTTTCCTAAAAATGAAGAGATACAAAAGAAGTTGGTCAACCTATGCAAAAGGCAAGATCATATAAATGTAAACAATGCAGTATTATGCAGTTTACATTTTGAACCTAGTGCGTTTGAGAGACATTTGAAATACGAACTACTGAACCTACCAGTACCAAAGACACTCGTAAGACTGAAGGAAGGTTCACTCCCAACACTTCAGTTACCTACAACACAAGGTAAGGATTTTCAACAGTATGATACTATTCTTGAAGCACAGGGTAATATTCCATTTGTGTTATGTGCGTGTGTTTATGCATAGGAGAGTATTAAATTGGATATGGATTGTGTTGTTATGCACGTGCATGCGCAAAATGTGTGTGTGTGTGTGTGTAGCCTATACTTGTTTTTACATTTTTTTTTTTTTTTTTTTTTTTTTTTTGAGACAATGAACGGAGGAAGGAAAAACACAGATAAAACAAAAAGGTCCATGTGCCTAAAGGCATCCTCCATTCATAAAATGTTTGTAACAACTGGATTTAAACATTTGTAGATTGTAAGTTTGTGGAAAGCAATTCGAGGGAAGTGAATTCCAAAGAGTAGTAGCTCTGGGGATAAATGAATTCTGATAAGCAGAAGTTCTGCATTGTGGAGGAGAAAGTGTAAATTCATGGGCGCTCTCAGCTGCCCTAGTTCTACGGGGAAAGATGTGGAGAGGCGGCACAATTGAAGCAAGTTCCTCGGAACATTTGCTGTGAAAATATCTGTAGAATAATGCAAGGGATGCAACGTTTCTTCGTATGGATAATGTAGGAAGGTCCTGTGTGATTGCAGGGTTATTGATTAATCTAATAGCTTTATTTTGAATTTTGTCCAACTGCCTCAATGCAACCACTCCACTTCCACCCCACAGAGGTGAACAGTAATCCAATCTGAGAACGCACATGACTTTTATATATCACGGCCAACTGCTCGTCAGTGAAGAATTCTCGAACTCTGTACAGGAGTCCCAGTTTTTTAGAGGCATTCTTAGCAATGCTTCTAACATAATGTGTCCAGCTCAAGTTAGTAGTTAATGTTACACCGAGAATGTCAATACTAGGGGAAGTGGGAATATTTACATCATTAAAAAATATATAGGAGTCAGTGAGAGTCTGTCGGTTAGAAAATTGAATGTATTTGGTTTTCTGTGCATTAAAGGAAACTAGATTCTTTTGTCCCCATCCACTAATTCTAGAAAGGTCCTGGTTCAGAGAAATTGCAGTGTTTGACAATTGCAGTTTCATTGACAAGCGGCACAATACTGTGGGATATAAATATTATATATATATATATATATATATATATATTACCAAATGAAATAAAATAAAATATATAGGCTATTATATACTGTATATATATATATATATATATATATATATATATATATATATATATATATATATATCTATATAGTAGCCTATATATATACATTTTTTATTGATTCACTTGCTAGTCATGAGAATATTACAAGCGTCTTCTGCTCCTATATTATTGAATAACTTATCTAACACGCAAATAATGGCCAAGTTGCCATTTCTCGCTCACGCTCTCTCTCTCTCTCATTACTTTGCGTTACCTGTCGCTCTGTTTCTAGAAATATTAGTAATTTTAAGCAAATTTCCAGATGGGGCTGTTTCGTGTGCCAGGAACATCAGAGTTGAAAGAAGAGGACACAAACGGCTTGTGCCGATTCTATGGATATAGAATCAGCACCGGAGATACCAAGGGAGCAGCCTGTAGAAGAGGGACCAGTTTTGGAAATAGAAGAATTACAACGCCAATTGGATGAATTGAAGAAGGAGCTCCATGCAGAGAAGGCAAAGTTGGAGGAGAAGACGGTGTTGCTCGCCCAGCTTAATAGCACATCTGTCACTGCAACAGCTGTTGCTAGGGAAGCACTTTCTCAATATTTTTCTTCTTCCCAAGTGGAGTTTCTGCTAACCGGAAAGCCTATACATTACTGGGCTGAAGACGATATTAGTCGGGTACTTACTCTGCACAGCTTAAGCCCGAAAGCCTATAGGTATTTGAGAGAAAAGTGCAAATTTCCTTTCCCATCTGTGTCCACGTTAAATCGCTGGGTATCAAAACTAAATGTCGAACCAGGGATATTGCACCCTGTTTAAGATTTGCTTCAATACAAAGCAGAGTCAATGAGTGAACGTGATCGCGTCTGTGTTATGTCGTTTGATGAGTGCAGTATTACAAGTGAGTGGGGTTATGATAAAGGAAGTGACACTATCTATGATCCTAAAAAAAAGTGCAGTGTGTTTTGATAAAGAGGACTGGTGAATCCATGGAAGAAACTCATCTATTATGAATTTAGCTGTAATATGAGCAAGACAATTTTGTTCAATATACTCATGAAGGTCGAAGCAGTTGGGTTTCATGTAGTTGCCATGGTGAATGATCTGTGTACTACCAATGAGATTATGGAATGAACTTGGTATAAATATGGAAAATACATCATTCACAAATCCTGCAGATTGTGATAGGGAAATTTGTGTGTTTGCCGATGCTCCACATCTCATTAAACTCATCAGAAATAATTTCTTGGATTCTGGCTTTGAACTTTCTGATGGTAAGTCTGTGTGTTGTGAATCAGTGCGTGAGATCATCAAGAGAAGCACTGGTAATCTAAAAACTGCACATAAGCTGTCAGCGAAGCACATCACTGTAAGTGGTGTGCAACGCATGAATGTAAGGCTTGCAGCGCAACTGCTGTCTGAAACAACTTCAAAATCCTTAAGATACTTTGGGGAAAAAGATTTACTTCAGGATCTAGACTGGGATGCTACAAGCCATTTCATTGGTTTAGTAGACTCTTGGTTTGATTTGCTTAATTCTAGAGCCCCACATGATGTAAAGGCTTCAAGAATTGCTTATGGGCTCAATCTGAAAGAGCAAACACAAATCTTAGACACTATGATTCATACAGCAGATACAATGAGAGTCAGGGGACATAATAAGCATTTGCCATTTCAGAAAGGATTGATCATCTCATCAAGGTCATTATCTAAATTGCATAGCATGGTGAAAGACAAGTACAATATTTCATACATCTTGACACACAGAGTAAATCAAGATGTACTGGCGCACTTCTTTGGTTGTCTCCGGCAAATGGGAGCATGCTACCAACATCCGTCAGCAGTTTCTGTGAAGTATCTAGTGAGATCACATCTTCTTGGAAAAGACAGTGCACTGATGGGATCAAAGTACAACTCTGAAAGAATATGTAATGATAGTAATATGACATCAAATTCCGTTTCTTTCATTAAAGATAGTCATTCAACTATGCCTGATAACGGAGAATCTCTTGAGCGTGAGCTGTGCCTATCTGCAATATTGTTTCTTTGCCTGAGGCTGAAGAAGACTCTGAGTCTAATTTCTTGAGCAATGATGAAAGTAGTACCTCTGATATTTATGATGTTGCCCTACAGCCTTTTGAATTTGAACAGGCTGATGAAGAGGAAGGACTTCAGTACTTTGGAGCATTTATTGCACACTAATTTCCTAAGTGTGAGTACCTTGGCTCTAAAGTACCAATAGAAGACAAAACATGGATAGGTGCAATAAGCAAGAAATCCAGAGAAACTAGTTAAGCCTAGCTGTGAGTTTTTCAAGAAATTAAATATCATGGAAATTTTTCAAATGCTACCATGGAGAAAAATCCCTAAAATCTGGCAAAGGTGCTATAAGCTTAGTATCATCGGATATTGCCAAGTTTGTTTCATTACCTCATGAAGTAATTACATACTTTGTCCGCTGTCGCACTTTCTTTAGAATTCGTGTGCTGAATAGAAATATTAATTCTTCCCGAAAAGTAGCAAATACAATGTCTAGATTGATAAAGTAGCCACCCACCCCCACCCCCACATATAATAATGCACACTGAACCTATCTTAAAATATATAGCATAAAGGCAATGATGTTAAGTTACTATACACTAAACTATATATTTATCAGATGTTGAGACAAATCCATTACATCACACACACACACCGTTTGTAAAATGTGATTGTATGTATGTGTGTGTTTTATGTGTGTGTGCCCTCCTCCTACTTTTATTTAACAGGATATAGGCGGAAAGGTATGACATTAGGGTTAATAATCAGCTTAACATTGACAAGCTAGAAATCCCCCCCCCCCCCCCCCCCAAACACACTTACACACATATACAGTATAAACACGTGTTTTGTAAAATGCAGTGTGGGTTGGTGTGTGTGTGTGTGTGTGTGTTCCCTCCTACTTTCCTTTAAGAGGAAATGGGCGGACATCAAAAAGACATTATAAGATGCCCTTCCTTAGGATTAAGAATAGTCCCTAAATCAGGTATCAACCCCTCCCAATCTCTCTTTCTCGCTCTCGCTCTCTCACTCTCTCTCTCTCTCTCTCTCTCTCTCTCTCTCTCTCACATATGAAATGAATTTAAACATTTTCCTGGTGTATATATGATATTATTGAAGCAAGTTCCTCGGAACATTTGCTGTGAAAATATCTGTAGAATAATGCAAGGGATGCAACGTTTCTTCGTATGGATAATGTAGGAATGTCCTGTGTGATTGCAGGGTTATTGATTAATCTAATAGCTTTATTTTGAATTTTGTCCAACTGCCTCAATGCAACCACTCCACTTCCACCCCACAGAGGTGAACAGTAATCCATCTGAGAACGCACATGACTTTTATATATCACAGGTACCTACCCGATAGCACTATCGTTAGTGAGTGCTGTACTGTATTTTATATATTATTTTGTAATAGTATAGATATCTTATCAATATTTGTATTTTGTACTATTTTAATGTCTTGTCATGTTGCAAATTTGATTTTAAATAATATTTTGACATTTAACATATAGTTTCTTTATTCATGCAGAGTTTAGTAAAATTTGCCAGAACGTCCCGGACTTCCCAAACTTGACTACTTCCTTTAACGTGACGATAGTGCGTTGTTGTATGTGCGATTGGTTTTTGCTTGGGAAACAGATTAACTTGCTCATGTACACCCTATGTGGTGGATTGTGTTCTTTTATTTAATAATTTTCATTTTAGTAAAACGTTGTTTCCACATAGCGATTTTGATAATTTAATTTGACTTTATATTGTCCTTGTCCCAATTTTGGTTTGTTTAGTTTGCAAGTTTTACATTTTAATTTATTATTTATTTATTTATATGCTCGCTATTATCCATAATTTATTACCTCCTTTTTTTGCATTTAATTGTAATATAAACTGAGCTTGATGTATTTTAATGTTATTTTGTTTGTCCTGTAACATTAAATAAGACTATTTACATGCATAATTCAATATATCACAAATAACAGATGTCTTATATGAGGGGTTCAGGCTGAGCATCGTGAATGTGACGTCACTCACTCGCAGGTACCTGCGCGTGGGTAGACCCTATATTCTCTGGACCCTGGTGTAGCCAATCCATGCGTTAGAAGCTCACCACGTCACAGGTGCCCCGCCCTCCACACGCAGATTTGGCGGGAAAGCTAGGAATGTTCTGGGCCGCTCTCTCTCTTTCTCTTTCTCTCTCTTGTCATGTAAGCGGGTTGAGTTGTGGCCACGCGGTTTTAGTTGTAAAGTCACTTTCAACAGATTGGTCTGGTCACATGGCATCCGGTAGGTACGGATGTTACAATATATATATATATATAGAGAGAGACAGAGCAAATATTAGGTTTGCATTAGTGGTAATCTCTTACTGTGTATTAATTAATGTCCTATGTCTTCATCATCCCATCTCTCTCTCTCTCTGTCCACCATATTTTTGTGTTAGCCAGTGATCTATCTCAGCCTGTTGTTCTTCATAACTGATACACTTAATCATTTAGGTTCAGTGTTATGCTCAACTTGCGGTTACAGTAATTAATTTGATGTTTTGATAGTTTGACGACATTTATTTATTTCAAGTTTTGATATGAGATGCGCTGGAAAGGGTGGCTGACAATCAATGTGGTTGAATACAGAGTTTAGTAGATAAATATAATAGGTATAAATAAAATGTAGATTGTTACGATCCAGGTTCTCAAAGACACAGGGCTCTTCAACATTGGACTAGATAATGGCAAAAATGCAACAACGGTAACACTAGATCCAACCCCTGCCTTAAACACTGGAAAACAAAACACCATTACCGCCCTGAGTCGTGCCTGGACCACGAGGTATCCTATGACTCGGTAATTGGTGCACACACACTAGGCTGACGCTCGATGAAACAGCCTATTCTCAAACAGTAAAAGATTACTCGTTTAGGTTACACAAAGAAAAGATAAAGTAACGTGATTATTTAACGTTACGGCAAATAACTGCAAATAACTGGCAAATAACTGGCACTCCTGTATTAAAGAAAGTGCAATGCTAGTCCTGCAACATCAACTGGAAACTTCTGAAATAAGTCTGATGCTGGGAAGATGTTTCGTAAAGAATCTTGAACAATTATAATGCAGAATACGGGTCACAATAAATACTAGGACATATAGTAATAATAGGCAGGCGAATAATAAAGACTGCGCAAAGGTAGTAATGCTCGACAACTAAAGAAATGCTTCATGACACAACGCAACAGCCTACTAGGGTTATGCAGCTCAACAACAACCTCGGCTCAAAAGTGCAGTGAATAATAATGTGGCATACATATAATAATGGGGGCTTATCTCTAACCAGTGTCTGCTCGGTTAATAAAGTCTAGCTGGGGTATCAAGGCAGGGCAACAATGGGCGAGCATGCGGCTCGTAGCCTAACGTTGTCCGAAGGTGGTATAATGAAGATTACGTTATATGACGGGGATGCTCTCTTGATAAATCTAGGTCTCTAGTACCTAGTTCTATCCTGGCGATCCCTCAGAAGTCAACACAAAGAGGCAGCACTATGTTGTGAGGGATAGGCTATGGCCCTCTCACACCACAGTGCTGTGCTCGCAAAGTAAACCCACCCGAAGACAACCTAGGCTCCCACAGTACCTGTCGATGTCGTGCAGGGCTTAGCTAACACTGCACACATCGGAGACAACGACACAGTAACCTTACCCCCAGTCTAGCTTTAAATAACTAAGCAGAGTCACTCAACACCCTGCAGGGGAGACATATACCGGTCTACAACCTTCCCGAGAGAGGACACACACGGAAAAGTCCGTCTCTCCAAACCTCATTAAAGCCTAATACATAGAAATATCTGAGAGCTTCGCGTACAATACGACTGGCCGACGGTGAACGTCTATGCTGAAACCAGAAGGGATGTTGAGTTTAATAAAGATTAGAGAATGAGAAAGGAGAAGTCGAGAGAGAGAAATAGTATGCAAAGTGGCGAGTATGGGGGACAGAATTGCAAAGGATGTAGACGATACGCGTGTCAGGCCAGCTCTGAGCTTGGTAAAAACCATGAGGCCGCGACGGGAAGGGACTAGTTGACCACCCGGCCGCCAACGCCGTCAGCGCTCAAGCGAGCCGCGTCACAGCCCACCCCCGCTGCCAGGTGTACTCCCTCACCCGCTCTCGCTCGCCTCCCACACAAGCAACATTTATATTATAGCGAATATAAAATATAAGGCGCGGTAACAGACCAAAACAAAGATCATTCTAGACTGTCTGTGGCAACACAACACTAACGAAATAAAGCAGATCATTCTAGGACAACTGTAGCCCATCCCCCCATCCTGGCGAGCGCTAGCGAGCTGCAATGCCCCACGCAACCATTCTGCCAGCGCCGGGAGGCGTCACACCCCCCCCAAGATATGGGACACTCAACCATGAGCCCATATCTGAACAGGCAGAATGTCGCTAGAATCTGCCACTCCTAGCCACTCTGCCACTCATGGAATGCAAGCTCAGTCTCCTCCAAAAAAAAAATACAACATTTTATATAAAAAAATCTTATCACCCTTCCCAAACATAATACATAATACATAACATTGTGCTCCCAGAGCGAGCTTTAAGAAGCACAGCCTACTGAGAGAAAATCATCTGCACTCAGTACTCAGCTACAATATTATCTTAAAATTAATTATTAAAAAGAAAGTTTTTATTTAATTTTTCATATTTTATTTTAATGTTGTTTTTGGCGGCTACTATAGATGTAGCCTAATTTTCGTCTAATCAAAGCCAACAACTCCTGCCCTGCGACCCTACGCTGATGCTACACACGCGAGCCAACAAGCACCAGCGCAAAAATACACCGCGAGCCAAGACAGGAGGCTATACCAACATACTGTGGTAGCCTACCCCGGATCCTCCACCCACGACAGACACTGACTGAACAGCGAGGGTTCTCCTGCAAACAAAGCCAAAACATTATCAGTGCCCCCAGCATGCCACACATCCAACTTGTGTTCCGGCAGCACAACAACACCTGGCACTGACAAACTGCCCAGCTCATCGCAAAACTGGCACTGTCTCTTCGCTCTTCCCGGCAACCGGGCCTGCCAATAACCTTTCACTAGTTCTACCTTCGTGATGAGCGAGGCAGCCCCGAAGCGGTCTATGGTGTTGTCAACTCTGGGTAATGGATAGGCGTCTGTCAGGGATAATGCTTCCACACTCTTGCAATCAACACACACCACGGACTCTGCCACCAAACTCAGGTTGCAAAGCCACTGGCAACGACCACTCATGACATTCCTCCTCCCTCAGAACCCCTCTCCACACTCTGTCCAGCTCCGCCCTCACAACAGGCTGTCGAGCAGGATTCACACGGCAGGGAACCAACTCGAGCCCTGCACCGTCTCCACGCCTCCGTGTCGGATTCTACCCCGCACATCAGGCCTGGAGAAGCAACAAACATGCGGACGGACTGCCACAGCCTAGCAAACAACTCCTCTTGTCGCTCAGGAACAAGAGGTTGCAACTTATCTCGCAGAACAACATGCCCAGTGCCCTCCCACATCTCCTTCACCATGTGGAGAGGACCCCTCAACTGATGCCCGAAAACAAGCTCACTCGGACCGAAACCGAGACTCTCTCCAGGTACTTCTCTTGCCGCGAACAAAACATACGGCAGACCAAGGTCCCAATCCTTTCCATTCTCTGCGCAATAACATCGAACCATGCTTTTCAGCGTGTCGTGCCACCTCTCCAACACCCCTTGACTCTCCGGGTGATACGCAGAAGAGACGACAGTGCTGATGCCATGCTGAATCATAGTTTGTTTGAACTAGATTAGATGTAACACTAGAACCTTGGTCCGATTGCACCTCTTGCGGGTAACCATACCGCGAGCAATACAAGAGCAGGTTCCGGACAACAGTTTTCGCCGTGCCATTTCTCATTGGATATGCATCAGGATAACGAGTGGCCACATCCATGATAGTTACTAGAAATTTATTACCGGCACTAGTAGGGGTAGGGGTCCGACCATATCAATGATGACCTTACTGAGGGCGGTCCACTGACAGGGATGGGGTGCAACGGGGCTCTCGGAATTGTTTGGCTAGGTTTTCCAACCCTCTGGCACGCATGACACCCCGCTATCCAGGTTACCACCTGCCCCTTCAACCCCGGCCACCAAAACAATTTTTCTAAAGCCGCCACCGTTTTTCTCACCCCTAGATATCCTGCCAGTGGTATGTCACAAGCCAACCACAGTAGGCTATCCCTGCACTCCCGTGGCACCACCAACTGGTCCACTACTCCGGACCCCTCTTGCCAACTACGTTTAGGGTCTTGAAAACGCCTATAGAGGATGCGTTCTAAATAAAACAAATCTGCTGGCTGTGCATCACCATCCTCGTCGAGCTCTACAGCTCCATTAGCACACGTTTGGAGCTCAGGGTCCTCTAGTTGCAACCGACGTATATCTGCGGGTGCCAAGCGATCTAACTGCTCCCGGAGCAATGCATGACCTTCCCCGATACTGGGCTGCTCCCTCTGTCTCTCTCGATGTACATAACGTTGCTGTCATGGAGACTATCATGCCCAGCCTCCTCACTCTCGATGATAGCCCCAGGGGCTACTCCAGAATTAAGTACTGGTGCTAATACTGAATCACCCAGGAGAGCCGCCGAGTCAAAACTCTTAAAACCAACTCCAGCTTTAGCCTCCTCCTGTTGATCGTTCCTCCGCTGGTCTGAAGACGGAGGACTAGGCTGTGACACTTTAGCTGCCCGAGCTCGGGTGACAACACACGCCATGGTTGTGTCTGGCACCGCTCGACCCACTCTTGCTCTTCATACTCACGTCGGCCGGCCTCTCGGCAACGACTAAGGGTAGAACCTCAGAAGCGGGCATTGCAAAGTGGTGCCGAGAAGAAGGTTCGCCGCCCTCCAATGGCAGTTTCTCCACACTGCCGACATCCAAATTCACGTGCCACACCATCCACCTCCAAAACTCAAACCCGCACCAGCGGGTATGAACCGAGTTGCAGTTAATACCCCTGCACCACCACCACCCGAGCCCTGCGTTTTTTTTAAAGCGGTAGCCACGTCAAATTTTATCATCAGAGTCTGGGAAGCACCGTGTTATCACGCCAGACCTCTACTCAATGACCCTTGCGCCCCGCCCACATCACGCAAACCCGCCCTCTATGGTCGCAAAAGACATCCTGAGCAGGGTGTTTGTCGAGCCTTCCCAAGGTGCTTGATTCTGCATTGGCGGTTGCCTCAAGCCTCTGACGAACTCGCCCCGGGCCAAACTCAGATATGGACTCCGGAGGACCCACCAATGTTGCAGGCCAAAGACACAGCTGCTGTAGGGGGTTTGCTTAGGACAGACTCTTGCAAAGTGCCCCTTTTCATGACAATGAGTAACACTCCAACTCCCCTTTGGGCTTCCCTTGGTACTGGGAAGGGCCCGGCCCCTTCTTAAATGGGACGGTGACTAGTCTTGTGGTCAGTATTGGTATCATGGCTA